>JAPMOR010123719.1:41684-56397 GCA_026543865.1 Argiope aurantia
TTCGAATATTCTTCTGCATTGTAATGTATAATATGTGTCTCTAAATGTTGCCATTCATAAGAAATGCCGGCGTCCTTGCATAGGGGCAGCGCATCTACCGCGTGATCGGGGCGTCCAGGGTTCGAATCCCAGTTCGGGCATGGTTGTTCTTCATCTGTGTTCTAACTGTGAGGTGTGTGAATGTGCCCCCCTATAAAAAGCGGTTGTGCAAGCGAATGTGTGAGTTTTATCTTCATATGAGCTCGAAGTCAGGCTTCTGCCCTCGGGTTCTCAGGGGTCTTTGCCCTCTACTACTGCACCCCCTTTAAGCTACTGCACCCCCTTTCCGCGATAACGCGGACACGACATCATCATTCATAAGAAATAAATAGCTTAAATAAACTTTTTTTTTTGTAAATAATGCATTAAATAAATCTTTGGACATTCTTCCATATTGCAATGTATAGTATGTGTCTATAAGTATTGTTGTAATTGTTGGTAGGGCATTGGATTTGCATTCTTTGGGTAGCGAGTTCGACCCCCGAACTCTTCCCGGCCGAAGACTCTCATTGTATATGGTGGCCGGCGCACGCATAAATCTGTCGGGGTCACAAAGACCTCCATAATGAGAGTAATACCACTTGGGGTACTAATTTAGAGTTGATAGTTCTCTGATTCAGGCCTCATTTACGATCTGTGAATGAGTGAATGAAATACATCCATGAAATGCGCCCCGTAAAAAGGGTTGTGACGTGTGAGTAGCTAAGTCGTATTGTTGGCGCTACTGAAAAAACAAGAGATGCTCATTCGGATTAAATCGCTGACAGATAACTGTCAGCAGTCTTGTAAAGTGCCATAAGTCACATAACACAACATATAAGAAATAATTATTTGAAATATACTATTTTTTTTTTTGTAAATAACTCATAATTAAGTCTTTGAACATTCTTCTACGTTATTATTTATTGTACACTTATGTGCAAAACTTAAGCAACAGGTATGTTTTGTGCCATAACTTCACGAAAAATCATCTGAGAGACATGAAATTCAGAAATAAGATATAGCATTTTGTTCTGAAAGAATGACGAATGAATTGCGCAGAAATGAATACAATACATACAGTATGGAATCAAACAAAAAAAGGCTTTATTGAACTCATAGTATCGTTACACATGATTGTCTGTTCAACAGGAAGAACAGCAAGCAGATGTTCCTTAGTATGGGATATGCCCTCCCCTTACTGCAATGGTTGCTTCGCACCGTCTCCCCATAGACAGCATCAGATTGTCCAACAGTTCCTGAGGTAAGAGTGCCAATTCCTCAATCAGCATCTGTTTAAGTTGTCGGGTGTTCCGAGGAGGATGTAATCGTGCCGCAAGGCGTCTCCCCAAAGCATCCCACACATGTTCTATCGGATTTAAATCAGGGGAGCACACCGGATAATCCATTCGAGTGATATCTTCACTTTCCAGGAGCTCCTCAACAGCATAAGTCCTGTGTGGCCGTGCATTGTCATCCATAAATACGAAGTCTGATCCAGTCTGATCCAATGGCACCTCGGAACAGACGCACATGGGGAAGGATCACCTCCTGACAATAGCGATCTCCAGTTACAGAACCTCTGTCGAAAACGTGGAGCTCAGTCCGCCCGTTCATCATAATGCCTCCCCAGACGACAACTCCAGGACCACCGAAACGGTCTCTTTCCGTGATGTTACTGGGATGAAACCGTGTCCCGACCTCTCTCCAAATCAACTGGCGTTGGGAATCGCTTGTGGCACTAAAACGACTCTCATCTGTAAAGAGGACACGACTCCATTGATGAGATGTCCAGTTTTTGTGCTTCCTGCACCACTCTAAACGGTGCCGCCGGTGGGAAACTGTCGAAGGGATGCAGCGTTCAGGGCGGCGGGCGAATAAGCCACCTTTGTGAAGGCGGCTGGACACAGTAAAATGCGACACTTGTCGCCCCGTTGCTGCACACAGTTGTTGAGCAATGACGCTTGCTGACTGGTTTCGGGTTCTTTTCGCCTGCAGGACGATATGTCGGTCATCCACTGCAGTTGTTTTCCTGGGGCGGCCACCACCAACCTTTCTCACAGTTGTACTTGTGGTTTGGAAGGCTTTCCAAGCGCGCGAAACGACACTTTTGTTGATTCCGAACTCTTTAGCTACACTGGTCACATTACGCCTCTCCTCCAGCTTTCCGATCATTCTTCCACGTGTGAAATCGTCCAGGGGATTTCTGCTAGCCATATTTCACGAATTAACTCACGTGCACTTGCAGCGAATGTCTTTAATTGCGTCTCCGTCCTTCCTTTTATTTTAGTGTTGAGCTGCGTGCGCCTTCCACACGTGTTTTGCGTACGCTCACGTCGCCTGTGACGTTTTGTTCCTGATATTTGCGTACGCATGACCTTTCTCTTGAATTATTGTTCATTGTACTGATCGCAAAAACTCCTTTTCTGCAATTTCATGGCTATCTGCTTAAAATTTGCATTGTTGCTTAAGTTTTGCACACCAGTGTATATGTCTCTAACTATTATCGTTCGTAAGAAATAAATTTCTTAAATATACTCTTTTTTTCGATAACTCTATTAACATTTCATTACGCTTTCACTGTAGATTAATTGTTTTACTGAATTCTCTGACAAAAAAAAAGCATCCACCACTTGATTTAGCCATTCCGATTCTTTTGGAAAAATGATTTATTTCTGAATATCTGACTTACTTTGTCAGAATCTCTGGAAGATTTGTCTATAGATCATCAGTATTTTTCTGTTTTATTTTTAAAGCTCATTTGCAACAATACTGCCCTTTACTTGCAAATAAGACTTCAAAGGTTCGTTTTGAGTCACACATGCCGAACTTAGAAATATCGTATCTTAAGATTTAAAATAATTTTATTTGATTGAACAAACGTTGGAAAAGAATTTTTCTGATCATTTTGGAATAGGTGTAGCAATTCTAATATTACGTTTTTAGTCAATTACTTTAAAAGTAATTAGGGCCGCGGTGGCCTGGTGGTAAGGTCTCGGCTTCGGAACCGAAGGGTTTCAGGTTCCAGATCCGATTCCACCGAAGAACCGTAGTGTAAGGGGGTCTGCTGCACGTTAAATCCGTCCAGACCAAACGTCCTCCCGCTGGTGTGGTGCGGTGTGGAGAGAGGGTGCCAGCTCAGGTGTCGTCCTCGTCATCTGACCGCGGTTCAAAATTACGAGGTCCGTCCCAAAATAGCCCTAGTGTTGCTTCAAATGGGACGTTAATATAACTAAACTAAACTAAACTTTAAAAACAATTAAAATATGTTGAATTGGTTTTAAAATAATGCCATTTAAATAAATATAATTCCATTAGATAAATAAACCCTTCTTTTGTGCATTATTTATTTATTTATTTATTCCATTCTGAAATTCATTATTTTTTTGCTTGGAATGGGTTTAACTCTGTGATTACTTAAACACATTGTTCTCGAGATACATAAATGTATTATTCCCTTCTTGACTTCAAAGCAGCATTAATAATTTTTTAATATATTATGATTATATCAATTTATTGCTGTTTCATGGGGAAAAATAAAGGCAAACATTTTCTAGAAATTCTTTTGTCAATATTTACTAAAATAATTTTAAATATTGAACTAGTCTATTTATATAAAATTTCAGTAAATTTCAGGAAAAAAAGGTTATGACATGTTTCTTCATATAATTTTGGTATAAAAAATAAGCTCTTTCTTACAGTGTAAAAGCTTTTGATTGATACATCGTTTACATCTTTCAATTAATAAAATTTTATTATAATTGTTTTATTTCGTAAAAATTGTTTTTATGATTAAAATGATATTATAAAATATTTTGTGTTTAAATGCATATAATTTAAGTTAAAAAAACATTTATTTTTCTTCAGTTTTTTTTATATAGCTTTCACAATAATGCAAAGTAAAAATTTCAATTCTTAAAATTTGCTATATTTCTACCTAGTTTTTCAAAAACATCTCTGACATATTAAAAGAGATTTCACTATTCAGTGCCAAGAAATATAAGTAACACTCATTGAAATTCATATTTACATTTTTCTTTTCATATAATAATAAAAACAGACACAACCATAACAGCTTTTATGACAGGGAACGCATTTATTCACATTTTAAACTATTAGTAAATATCAGTTATTTGTTAACACGTCAAAAATACATGCTATGAGATAGTGAAAATAGAACAAAATCTTACTTTACTGGAAAAGAAATCTTATCCTAGGTTCAATTTATGTTTTCTGTTAGTATTTTCGATAGTATAATATTGATATTTTCTTCCTTACAGAATATAAAATTTCAAACATTCCACGTTAAGGAATACATATAAATACGTAATGAAATGCATGTCAAATATAATAAAATACGCATTCTAATTTTTGAACAGATTTTCAAAAGGTAGAAAATACATAGAACTAATTTTTATTAATTTATTTATAAAAGTGAATACTTTAATTCTAAGAAATTGTTTAACATTTTGTGGGCTTGATATGTCATTTGAAAAATCAAAATAATCTCTTCTATATATTAATCTTCTATATAGCGATTAAAGTCCACTTTATGTAATCCATCAGACATTCTCTTTCAAAAAAGGTTTGTTTCTGCATTTTGTGTCGTTTATATCGTATTAACAAAAAGTTAACTCAATTTGTTTAAAGAGATAAATGGTCCCTTGGCAATAAAATGACCATTTAAAAATACGAAGAAAATGATGAAAGTACAGATGGAGTTTGAAAATCAATTGAATAAAAGAAAAAAAAAATGTAGCAAAAATATATCGTTTGCTGCCTTACGCTTGGGAAATCAGGGAATTTTATTCCAAATTTATTTTACAATGCCACCAACAGGTGGAACTACAAAATAGGAAAAATAAAACCAGGTATGAAAATATTTTAAAGTTATTAATGCAAAAATGTTAATATGTTTCAAAAATATTAAACAACGAATTTTTCATTGTAACCCCCATTTGCTGCAACAATGTAGCGCAATTCTAAGACAAAAATTTCTAGATATCCTTGCAGGCATGTCAATTGAAATTATGTCGCATGTAGTAAAAAATTATGTCGCATGCTGTTTCATTTCCGCAATTGTTTGTGGACTTTGGCAATGTCACATGGCGTTAGGTCTGGTGTATAAGCAGACGATGGATGCCATGCTACATCTTGTATGCATGTTTTAATGCAAAGAAATTATGCTACCTTTGAAATGTTTTCTCTCAAGGAAAACGTTCGATGCGGACGAGCAACATCTTGCATGAACCAAACAGAATTCGGACGGTCCACCGATTCAGTAAAATGGCCGTCAAATTTTTCTAGAATCCTAAGATATGCAGCATTTATAGGGTATTTTTGAAAAAAAGTCTAATTATTTATTTTATGGAAATCGATTCCCAGACCATTATTTGGAGAGAATTCAGGGTGAAGATTCAGTAACATGACGATTTTGATCCAATAACATGATTAAAATGAACTGCTAAAATCGAGTTCACTCTCATCCATAACCTGCAACATTAATATTAGCGAAATTACAGCGAGCATTAATGATATTCGGATTAAAGCAAGTCTAGATCATTTTACGGGAACATATCAAGGCCTAGTCATTCTTCCGAGTCCAAAATGAGATACAGTAGGGCTGACAGAATGCCGAGCAGCTGTAGATAATCTGCTATGTCATTATTCACGTTCCCCCTTCGTTCGAATGTTCGGAATAGTCTTTATCGAATCATCTGCTTGCCCATTCCTCAGATAAAATTTCCTCCCTTACAAAGGGTAAAGTCCAAAGAAAAAACTATTTTGACACAGTCACTCGTAATCTGAACATTACACACAGTTCCTCTATCAGCTTCAGACACAGCGCTTCGTTTCAAAACATTCGTTGCAGCTCGCCTGCAGCGCTATCTATTAGTTGCAATGTTAATTTTCAATTTGGCGGAATAAAATTTCCTGATCTTCCAAGTGTAAGCATAGCCGACGGCTACGGTGTAAGGCGACAAACGATACATTTCAATAGTATTTCGTCTTTATTATTATTATCCTTGTTAGGAAAAGGTATTGTCCGATATCTCCAGTTTGGTTTGGTTATATTAACGTCCCATTTTGAAGCAACACTAGGGCTATTTTGGGACGGACCTCGTAATTTTGAACCACGGTCAGATGACGAGGACCACACCTGAGCTGGCACTCCCCTCTCCACACCACACCACACCATCGGGAGGACGTTTGGTCATGACGGATTTAACGTGCAACTGACCCCCTTACACGACGGTTCTTCGGTGGAATCGGGTCACAAACCTGAAACCCTCCGGTTCCGAAGCCGAGACCTTACCACCAGGCCACCGCGGCCCTGTCCGATATCTCCGTGATAGCGTTTAACGTTCTAAATGCCAGCCAATACTTGGAAAAAATTTAATAATAATAAAGTTTGGCATTTTGTGCTAATAGGGATTATTGATTTTCAAAATCCATCAATCATTTTTGGGACATTCAAGAATTGAAATCTATTCAAAAAAGTGGCAGTGTTTCTTGGTATATCAACAATTTAATAGCACGTATTATCTTTTAACTCATTTTCTAAAAAGCCCTTAATAACATTTCAAAAGCGGACATTTTGGATAAAATTACAAATTCTTATAAAATGCCCTAGACCTATTATCCGCATTTATAAATATAAATTTGACACATAATAAATATTAAATACAAAATATTTTTCATATTAAAGAGTAGATTCTTATCAAATATTGAATATAATTTATCAAAGGTTTGATCGTCTGTACATTCTAATTGTATAAACTCAAAGACGCAATAGCTTAAATAAATGAAATTTGGTATGTGATTCTGTAACTGCAATTATAGTTTCATTTCAATCGGTCGGAGAAAAAAAGTCCAAAAATTATTAGAGTTTTTTTTTTGTCTTTTTTTTTTCTGTGTTGTATTAACCCCACGATCGCTCATTAGATTCACTGAAAAAGGTAAATTTAGGTCAGTTGATATCTCGTAAATATTATCGTCTATAGTATACAAATGATACACAAATAACGGTTTCCTATATTGTACCACGATGCAAAAATGTGAGATTCTAAATGTGTGTGAGATTCTAAAATTAATGAGAACTCATGGCATTTACGGCTATGCTCAATGTCAATGATTTTATACCGGAATTAGGAGTAAATAACACCTTTATTAGAGAGTATGCATGAAAGTTTTAGGAAAGTCAATCTGGCTGATTTGATTATAAAAACACGTTAAGTTTGACAGTATAAAAGCAGATAAACATATTCAAAAAGACAGGCTACATCGTTCTATACTATATAAACACATGTATTCAATACGGGTCGGCTTATTATTCAGTGATAAAACAAATTAACCGTCAGAAAGAGAACTTTTTCATTCTAATTTGTTCTTTCCATTTATAAATAAATCAATTTAAGATGAATAAATCTAACTTGAATGTAAAATTTCGCGAAAACATGCATACAATATTATTTATAATCCAAAATGTGTTGACGAAAAAAATCAATGAATAATAAATTTTGACAAGCAGCAAATCGATTCTTTTATTGTTCGGCGAAAGAATAGTCGAATATGGACAATGTCAAGTATTAATAATCCACAATTGTTGTCAAAAGCTATAAAGGAGAAACCAGCCTCCAATACAGAAGCCACAAGAAAAGATCGTGTCATTTGAAAAAGTCCATTTCGATTAGTAATGGGAATTTGATTATAAAAAAAAGAGAAAAAATTACATAAAACTTTCGAACATACTTTCTAATTCTCTCTTTCGATTTTCGAACTTTTGAGGTACTTTAAAGGAGTCTTCAATTTCCGCAAATACATTCTTATCTTGTTTTCCATTACCATTAGAAGAATTGTGACAGGTTTCTGAACAATATGCATCAATTGCAAAGAGGTTTGTTCATACTGTATTTAATTTCTTTTTTACTGCATCTAGAATCATGGAATATTTTGTGGTAATTGTTATATAGCAGTTTCTACATCTATGAAAGTAACCAATAATCCATGAGCAATTGGTATAGTCGGAAGTTCTAGGAGATGCTAATTTATCTTTGTCTATACCTACCCTATACAAAAGTAACCTAGTACAAAACACACACCTACATACACCAATTTTATTGATCTTGGCTTGAAATTTGTTTATCAATTTTAAACTCTCATCTCAAATTGGCTCTGTTTTATTGATTTTAATTTAGCGTCTAATTTTTAGGAATTTTAATTGTAAATGGTTTATATTAATCTCATACACTTTTGTTTATGATTTTTATTGCGAGTTGTTAGTGTCCCATGTTGTAGCGTGTTTGGTTTGAGAGTTCAATATTTTTAATGTGTTTTGCAACTTGATTTGTTTCTGTCGCTGGATTTGTGCGACTCACTTTAATTGTAATTTTTAACATTTTTTAACATACAATCTTAGTTTTTAAACTATTTTTAGATATTTTATTTTGAACTGGATGTAGTGTTTTGGGGCTGAGAGGTGCGCTGAACTTTTTTTTTTAAATTTATTTTCACTAAACATAGATCTATGAATGAAACAAAATAGAAGACAATAATGATCAACAGACTATCTTTTCAAAACAGAACACGGGTATAAAACGGAATAAAAAACACGGACTATAAAAATTTAAAAAAAAACTGCTAGCCCTCTAAGGGGGCTAATCGGGGGTTGGGTTGTGTCTAAAGCTAATAGTCGATTAAAATATTTCAACCATACCACCATAATATAACTTGGGGGGCCTCTCTCCTCCAATTGGCTACTCGCCTAGTCCTATCTGAAGAAAAAAAGGCAATAAAATAAATAAACGATATTTAAAATTTGGGGTTTGATGAAGGGTGAGGGGAAATAAGATGATAATAGGGGGAATTATATTGAACTTAAATGTTCTAAACCCTCGTACCCGTATGCTCCACTTCATCTGTTACAGTTTAACTGAAAATAAATTTATAATTATAATAATAACAATATCCAGAATTAAAATCATATAAATATATTTCTAACCTAGATAAACATCATAATAAAAACTTAGTCTAGGTTTATCGCAGCCAGTCGTGTTCTCACGGTCAGTATATCACCTTCCTCCACATCCCACAACAATCAGACATCAGGTTTTTATCTTTTTATTAAAATGAGTGGTGTTAATGTTCTTTTATTTTACTTCATTTTCTGTATCTCACTTCTCGTCATACCGACGGGTTGAACCATGTATCATCAGGGGCAGTAATTTTTGTTTCCTTTTTGTGTAAGTAATTACTGTCCTTGTTTTCAGGCAATGTCTGTAAAGTTCCCTTTGTTTCTAATAAAATGCCTGGAGGAATGGTCTGATCCCGGAGCCCTCCCTCTATTTGGGTGATTCCCGATCCCTCTTATATGACCTTACAACTTATATGACCTTAGAATTTTCTTGGAGAGGCTGGAAGGCCGTGGGGGTGCACACCTACATACTTGTGGCCAAGTTATTATTAAGTGGTAATCCACATATATTGAATTATCATAAAATAATAAAATTCTCCAACTAGAAATTTCAGTCATTTGTCAAAATATCTAGAATTTTATTCACAACTCTGTATAGTTTTGCATTAAATAATCTAAAATGTATAGTATTAAAAATATGTAAATAGAAATCAAATAAAGCAAAGTGGGATAAACTTAATAGTTTAGACCCAGCATTGGAATTGCGTTTTCAGGCACATGATGATGATTGTATGACCTGGAATTTCACTACCCCGCATTCCGTAACCCTTTCATTCCTAGGACCATTCGAGTTAATACTGGAACGCCTGAGTTTCTCTGTCAAAGATTTTTTTAAAAAAAAGTTCTTTTCCTGCCTCCATAAAACACACACACACAAAAAAAAATCCGAAAAACATATATCCCTTCGAATTTATTTGGCGAATATTTTTGATAAACAAAATTTCCTCCATGGATGTTCAATCAATCTGCATTAATGAGAGGGGAAGGAAATTTGACAATAATATCCAGGCGTCTTATGCGCTCCCTGTAATTTCGTTGAACTGATGTTTGGGGCCTTTCAGTATTGATAGAGTTAAAGGCCATTTAAAACCCAAGAGGATCGGCTGAAACTTTTGGTTTTAATGTATACTTCTTAAATATTCCTAGATATACACTTTAGAATATACATCGTAAATATTATTAGAAGTGCACCTTAGAGAATATTTCTTAAATACTAATAGAGATGCTTTTTAGAATATATTCCTGAAATACTCCGAAAGATGCTTTTTAGAACAAACTCCTTGAGATTATCTTTAAAGATCAATGTAAATAGTTAAAAAAGTTTAAAATAACCAGCAAATTTTTTTGAAGAAAGGGGACAAATTATACTATACATGGTTATCCTTCTCCTGAGTTTTACTTGTGTGAAAGAGCCCCCCCCCCCCCTGTAAAAAGGGGTTGTACAAGCGAATGTGTGTGTGTCATCTTCCTGTAAATGAAATGCATGATTGAAGTCCGCCCCGTAAAAAGGGCTGTGACGCATGAGTAGTTAAGACGTACTCTTGGCCCTAGATGGCGCTACTGAAAATAAAAGACGCTCTCTCTGCTTAAAATCATTGACTCGGCAGCGGATTTATCTACTACACAAGTGCCGTAAGAAACAACAACAACGAAAGCCAAAAGTAGAAGAGATGAAATCTCATGAAATTGTAAAATAAGGACACACGATTACTCTTAATAACTCGTACTGAACTCTGAGCGGAAATATTTTGAAGGCTATGAACTAATTACGATAGTAAAAAACCACTAAGCAGAAATTGTTCGAAATTAAAAGGATAAGATTTTCTTGTTCGTTGTAATATACGAGTAGTATTTTGGAAAGTCTTGGAACTTTGGCGATCAGCCAGTTCATCGAGATTTATAGACACTAATTTTTTCAATTAAAAGACTTATTCTTCAGCAAACTATTTAAGTTTCAAAGTTTGGCATTCATTTGCCATTTCTTATTTTTGTTAAAACTAACATTTTTTTTTTCAGAATGGGAGTACAGGAAGGAGAATCATTCATCATAAAGCCTAATGCGCACTACAAAATATTTATAATATATATTATAAAGTATTATGCATAAATATCTCAAAGGATTATTGAATAAAATATTCTCTAATTTTCATAAAATTTGTTCTTGAATTTTATTTTCGAAAGAATTTAAATGATATCAATAATAATATTTTATTGTGCTTCAGTCAATAAATTTATTACTAAAAATTATGAAATTTAAATTTTATGCAATCATTTGATCTAACGAATCATATTCAGAAAAATATTCTTGTATTCCACCTTTTAAATCGGAAAACGTTTCAATCTTCTGCGACAAAAACTGTAACTAGAAATGTATTATAACTACGAGAAGTGGAGTGAAATATTTCAAAGACCAGTAGCATACTTTATTACATATCGAAAGACTTCCGGATTAAAGAGTTTTAGACAGAAAACTCAATATAGACGCGTATTTGCTCAGAAACTGTACGAAACATTCCATTATTTTTATAGACAACTAGTTTTCTAAAATCTAGATAAATACGATTTGGACATTAGAGCATTTATATCAAATGTTCCTGACGTATGAGGCCATATTTAGAATCCACTTATGATTTCGAACGATATCTATTGAGAGGAATGATTTATATAAGAGCATTTTCATCTTGACTGCAAATACTTGGTATAGAAAATGAAGATTTTTTTTTTTTTGAGGAGACGATATTTTTCGTAAAAAATGTAGTTGTAGCTTTAGATTAGCTATTTTATTTCGTCGTTTTATTTTATAGCTAGAGGTTTTCCTTTCCTTTTAGTCGTTAATATTATATTTTTACTGTTCACAACGCAAAATTGCCTTATACCCTACATAAAGAGAGTATTAAAATACGAGAATTTTTTAAAAAAGCAATGTCTAGCAGGCGAAATGATAGGTAGAGCGTCATTAAGTTCGTGTAAGAGAGAGAGAGAAAATTTTCTTTTATGTCACCACATCGGCAATCAAATGTTCAGCGACTGACTAATGACCTGATAGAGTAACAGATAAAGATTCTCCAATACCCTCTGGGAGAGAAATGATGGCATAAATCGAAGTTAATAATCAAGAAAAAGGTTACTTCAAATTGAGAATAATTTTTCTTGCATCTGGTATTTATTCATCCAAAATTTATTTTAAGGCTACGAATTCTAGAAGGTCGATATTTTGTCACACATCCTTACATTTTTCTACATCCTTACATTTTTATAAAGACATGCTATTGGTCGATAAAATATAATTTAAAGGTATATCCAAGCAAATCATAATTTATTATGTTTCTCTACAAGAAAGGAATTTCCTATATTCTTTATATCATGATTAGAAACGAAAATATTAAATATTCAAAAACTAAAATATCTTGGAATTATTATGGAAAATGCGAATAGCTTTGTTATCACACACAAACAATCAAAACAAACAAATATTTGAGAGCACCAATTCCATGTAAAAAAGTTTATAAAAAATATATCAGTAATAATAATTTTATATTTTGCTTAACTTTGGTTAAAAGTTGCTTTCAAAATCAAATAAAAACTTAATCAAACATAAATACTAGCTTGGAAACAAAGTAATAAAGAAATTCAATCTTTTAATAATAATCCAGCCTTGAAAACAAAATAATCAAGCATTCGAGAGCTACAATCCCATATAAAAAGAAATTTACAAATATATATCAAAAATAATATTCTTGTATTTTGTTGAAATTTCGTTTAAAGACCTTATCAGAATAAAGTAAAAACTAAATATAAATTTAATATCAAATATAAATATTAATGCTTTTAAATGTTACAAATTTTTATACAAAAGCTGCACACATATTAGTGAGTCGGCTATCGATTAATATCAATACAAAAGTATAAATAATAAGTTTTGATTTTTCTCATTAGAATAGTTCAAATTGAAATAGATGACAAATAAATATTAATTTACAAGTTTCTGACCATACTGCTTCCTTGATTTGGTAATCTTTTTTTCTTGATTTGGTAACCATTTCTTAGTCAGTTACTGTATTTAAGGTAAAATTAAAATGATCTTTACAGACATTCAAAATTATTTCATTTGGATGATCTGCTGCATGCTTTATGAAAACGATGAAATACTTTGGAAAATTAGAAGACTCAATGAAGGGGGCAGTGTGTTTGGCACTAGCAGCGGATATTTCAAAAACAAAAATGGGTGATTGTTTTGAGAAATAATCATTTACATAGTGAATATAAAATGTACTTAATATAGTACTTAATATAATACTTAATATAAATATTAGTACTTAATATAAAATGATTATCTGATTATTTTCAAGACAAAAAAAGATGCAAAATTATGAACGAAATATAAAATTACCTTGATTAAGATACCATATTGCTCTATAGGAGATGATTGGGGTGCAGAGTATCTAGCCAAAAGGCAACTGAAAGAAAATTATTCGAATTTCATCTGAAAATTCCAAAGCTATGCATTAAACAAAAAATTTTTTTTAAAAAATCAAGACTATAAAAATTGTAAACTAAATGGGATTCACAGAGTAATTCAAGGGTTATTTTGGGTTTGATACCTAGAATTATCTCAAAAAATATGACAATAAGATTCTTATATAAATCGAGAAAAAAAGAAAGAAAAACATATAAAAATAAAACGCAATAGAAGCCAGATTGATATAAACTTCATAACTTACGTAATATTACGGAACAACTTTATGATTCAAATATAATTATTAAAGAATAAAATTTACAAAAACAAGATGAAACTAGCTTAGAAAACCGGAAAAATAAATAGTTCAAAATATGAAAGAGCAAATAAAAGAATCTTACAGAAAAGAGAAAGAAATACAAATAAATAAATAAACGAAAGAAACAAGACTAAATAAGCATATCCACTCGGAGGGGGGGGGGAAGCTAAAAAAAGAATTTGTTTGCCTTGTCCTCATACTCACCAGGTACTGTTCAGTTTCAATAATATTTAATTTCTCTATTTATGCTTCGAAAGGCTCATGTAGTGTTAGAGTAACAGTGGTAAGACCATAGAAAATAAAATTATAACTACAGTTGATTCCTATCATAGCAAACTCCTCTCTTTGGATAAACACCGGAGTACGAACCCATGTAGAAAGAGTCGGTCAAACTATTTATGAATAATTTAACAAAAGGACTAAACAAGAATAACTATTTATAATAACTAATATAAACTATTTAATAATAAACTAATTTCCAAACATTTATGGATTTTCGGAATTGCTAAAACATAAGGCTGTAAAAATAGGAATAAAGAATTTCGTTCAAAATGTATTAGAAACTATTCTGTTAAATCAGATATTAGACAAGTTATTAATTGTTATTAACATAACAGTTTCTATTATTTTTTATATTCATTATTATCTTATAGTTTATTTTTAATGTATTATCCATTTTATATTTATTTGCACTTTTAATATTTATATATCTTACTCATTTTTATTATTATTATCTCTTTGCCTTTCTTTATTTATTAGTTTTCATTTTTTTTATTTTATTACTATTTTAAATTTACAATAATTAATAAGTTTCATACGCTTTATTTTTTCTAAATTATTTTATAATTGTAGATTCCATACTTTCGAAATTCTCATTTAGCTCATTTAAGTTCCGTTTTATGCTTTATTGATACTATCGGAAGCTCTAACAGACAATAACTCTGAA
>JAPMOR010123735.1:0-15709 GCA_026543865.1 Argiope aurantia
TTCCAAAATTGTTAAGAAGTGAGAAAATAACATATTTTGGAATTTTCGTTTCGGATGCAGTCATATTTAAGGCATAAGACGTTATTTTTTCTTCGTTCTGTCAGAAGCCAAGCATGTGAAGAATATAGAAAGAACGAAAAAAAATTTGTAAGCGCAAAAGACAAATATTTTTCTGACGCTGTATTGCTTCTTTTTTTTTTTTTTTAACTGAAGGGTGACTTTAGTTTTTGTTGTTATTATTATTCGACTGAAAAAGCTGTAGCGTAAAGAAATGTATTATATTATGAAATGGAATGCCATTTTACATCTAACTTGCACCCATGCATCTTTTCTTTAATGCCTATTCTTCTTAGTGGTAATGTACCTATTGTGTACTTCATTGTTATAAAAAAAACTGTTCAAATAGTCTTTTGAACTTTAAAACCTCGAAATATCTTTTTTTTTTGCATTATAAAATTTCAATAAAAATATTTTTATTTATAGAAATTCAACAATAAAAATGAAATGACAACATATAGAATGTGTTTTTTTTAATTTATTTATGAATGCACAATTATTTAAACATTCAGTCTGAGTGTATTTGAACAAATTTTATAAAACACTCTTAAAACTGTATTGCCCAACTGTATTAATTTGCCGTGTAATTTTAAATTTTTATTAGCTGGCAATATAACAATTCATTTGTCATTTAATTATAATAAAAATATTATTTGATAAAGATAATTGATAATCTTTCGTTTATAGACTTTGTCATTTTATTGAAAACTTTTGTTTGTTTTAGATTTGATTTAACTTTTTTGCTGCAAACCACAGAGGTAGGTTCATTCCACACTAGGCTTATGTTAAGGAACATATTATAATAAGCTCTTACGGATAAAGATTCTAATTCAAACATTAAATTAGAAAAAAAATCGAAGAGAATTATATTTAAATCAATTAACTAAATCAAATTTATTAAATTGAATTAAACTAAACAAAGTTGCATACAATGACCGTAAATTTAATTCATTTATTACCTTAAAAGTCCAATAAGTTTAATGTATTAGATTTAATTGTAGTTACTCATAAAATTTATAATTAATGAAAAGTTAATGTTGTAAATAAAATAGGTAAAAATCAAGCCATTTTTCTTAAATTTTAAAATTATTTTGCAAAGTATCATCTTGTTGTATTTTATAAGCAACTCGAAGCATCTCGTTCTACCATTTCATGAAAATTTGTAGTCAATATTTAAGCATAGTCAAGAAGTGAATTTACAGTGAATTGAAATTTTTAATTTCACTGACACGTCTTTTAAAATCAATATTTTTCCTCCCTTCCAGGTGATTGTTGTTGTTAACCACTTAACTGTTTTATTTTCTTTACTATCTAATAAGATGATACCTTCTATTTTGGGAATATTTTCTTATTTTGATTCAAATAGAAATGCATTAAATACTTGACTTATCTATGTATTTTAAGTAATTTTAATATTGAATTATAATTGTTATGAATGGTTTATTTTCTGCGTACAACTATCAAACTTCGATAAATCTATGCACGTATGATATCGATCAAAACTGTTAGCGGTTAAATCTCAGACAATATGTTGATCTAATTACTCTTAAATTAAATCTTATTAATTTTATTATAACCTTTTATCCATTTACGTGAAATCTTTTTCTTGTAACAAAACTTTAATGCATCTACCATTTAGCATGTAACTAAATGCAGTCTTCTACTTTTCTTTCTCTACTCAAAGGGTACCCTAACTTAATTGGACTCGTATGTGGCATCATAAGAGCATGAAACGACTCAATTATAAATGCAATTATAGAATAAATATACTAGAATGGAAATATATTTATAATGTTACTTATAGGAAATTAATATTTACCACATTAGCATGGAAGATAAAAAAAACTATGTTTTCTTAATGAAAGATGAAACCTTTCTTTCACATATCCTCCCCAGAATTTTAATTAAATAATTCTAAGAAATTAAATAAACGAGAGGAGAGGAAATAGCGAGATTTTTCTTCCCATCCTACGTTTAAACCTAAGATTAGATTCTTTCAAACACTGCAAGTCACTTTTTAGAAATTGAATATAGTATATATAGTAGCTCACTTCATCCCCAGCGCAATGATTTTTTTCAAAAACTAACAAAAGTATTAGAAACCCCAAAGGAATTTCTTTTCAGAAAAAAAAATTAATATTAAATATAATAAACGTTTACATAAATGACTGAAACTGATACATACGAAAATTGAATTGAACATTCAGAGAGAAAAGATATTTGTGATTAGATGCAAGCTATCTGAGAAACTACAAAGATGACAACAAACTGTCTTCAACTACAAAGATGAAGACAATTTGGTCTTAATCACAATCAATCGTTACTTTTCCAGTGTTTCTAGTTCAACGCAGTTCGTTTCCGAAACTACAAGGATTCTTAATCAACAACACTTACTTGGATGTATTTTCTATTTCCAAAATCCCATCCGAGACTAATGAAAACAAAATGTATAACAGCAGCGAAGCTTTCATTTACAAGCTATAACTATCATATAAGCTTAAGTTGTAAACTATGACTATCATTACTGGTAGCGAGGGTTCTGTCTTATTTATTTCTCCTCCTCAAAGAGTTTATACAAACAATTCCAGTTGAATGAAAATTCAAGGAAAACTAGCGTTTGAGTTACTCCCTTGAATGAATAAAATTTGGAATTCTAAACTCTAAATTTAGAAAATGTATCTCGCTTTTGATGCCAAGCGGTTTGTTGTTTGAGTTATTAGGAATCTGCTAAGGGAAAGTCAGTATTGATAAGTACAAAATGGTAAATATTTAATCAAATTTTGTTTTTTAATGATTTTTTTG
Source organism: Argiope aurantia (assembly GCA_026543865.1). Lineage (NCBI taxonomy): Eukaryota > Metazoa > Arthropoda > Arachnida > Araneae > Araneidae > Argiope > Argiope aurantia. The sequence continues at coordinate 2,860 of JAPMOR010123735.1, forward strand.
CTAAATATCATATTTGTTTAATTCATCAATATGATATGTGTTTTGCTCTTTGAAATGTGCAATTAAAAAACAATAAAATCCTCCACATGTAAGCTCGAATGTCCGATTATTTGTTAGCCCATTGTACTTTGAATTTATTCTTTTACATAAATTTAGTTAAGCGAATTCAAGTGATTTAAATATAACTAATGCAATACCACAATCAGTTTGCCAGGTGACTGAAAAGTAATCATTGTTTTAATCGTATGTTTTATCGAGTGAATTCAAAAGTAACAACTTAATTCAATTATGTTTAACTTTTAAGCTTTCAATTTATAATTTATTATTATAAATATTTCAAGAACTGTCCAAATTTGGAAATCCAGTCGGTTTATTCCCAACATTAATGTAAATAAAAACAAACAAGGTCACGCCCTCGCCTGAAAGATAAAGATCGTAATTAAATGCATTCAAATGAAGTAATGCTTAAATTTATAAACCATGCAAAAGCTTCTGGAACCTTCTAAAATAAATTATTTTACGCAAAATTATCAACAAATTTTTAATAATTTAAAGAAACTAATTAATAAAGAAGCAAAATCTTTTGCCCACGTGCATCTAATTTTGCACTTTCAAATAAAAGAAGTAGTTTGGCAGAAGAGTTTTTTTTAAGTTCGGAATCTTTCAAAACTTAAAATATTATTACCAATCTCACTTTTAAATTTTAATTCTAAAAAGGATCACAAGTATAAATCACAAAATAAATTACTTGATTAATAAAAAATAAAATTGCGAAAATGTAAAGATAATGTATTGTCATCGTGAATGAGCAAGTGTACACAATAAAATACAGGTTTCCAGCAGGCCAGGAAGTGAGAAAAAAATTATTATAAAATTCCACCTTTGCAAATACGAAAAAAGTCGATTAATTAAAAGAATGTAATGATTTGGAGAAACACCACACATACGAAATGCTCAGGCATTTATCTATTTCCTAATTCTTAAACACGTTTAATGCCAGTAATGTTTCTCCTAATATGTAGATAGTGGATAATATAATATGCTGATAAGTAGAAAAAGGTACTTACTCATTTTCCTATTCTTAAAGCCTTCCATTGCTCCTTATATTTTCACAATCTTTTCATTGTAGATTCAGATCCTTTTTGCAGAAATTGGTCATTTTTACCATTATTTTTCAAAATATATCTCCGAAATCATGTAAATCCTTGGAAATATGGTCTAATAAATCCTCATTAAATGATATCTATGAATATTCGAACAATATCTCACTGCTAATCTTATGCCCTTCGCTACAAAGGGCATACCATTCGTTCATCTATGAATTCGCAAAACGTTAGCAAAACATCATTTACTTTCGAGAAAAGACATTAGGGAAAAGACTTAATGCCTTCACAGAATTGGCTACAAATTCAAAACAAAGGAACGTAATTTAGAAGGAATGATTTTGGTTAATTAAGTCCAGTGTTAATTCCAGAGGCATTAAGAAAGTGAGATCATTTATTAAATTGAGTAAAGAGCAATCATTGCCTTCTTTATATGAAAAGACACAAATGGAATCATACCATTTACCACAGATTTGAATCAATCTTTAGTTTATTATTATTTATTTTTTCTTATATGAAGCATACAAAAAAGAAAGTATTATTATCATCAAAAAAAATCGAATTTGATGATTCTCCCCATTTACAATGTCCCCAATTCTAAAATAAAAAATTTGGAACTAAGTGTATCGATTTGTAAAACGATATTTCAGCAAGAATATAACTTAGGCAAATGAAAGAAGTACGATGAGTAAGTATATTTATACGAAGTTTGTGGACATATTTTGAATGAAATCGGTTTTCGGGAAATATTTAAATCAGACGAAAACATGTATTAATTTTGGATCAGATTTTTCCGTTGATTGAGTATTTGCTTTGATATTCTGTTGCCAGTCTGTAATATTGCTTCTCTGCACAGTAATTCTGACTCAGATTAATAGATTTACAGATGGCAAGGATGCCTGATGGATGTTGGATCTAAGTATCCAAAATTGAATTAAAACTTAAACAATATAATTACACTTCCGAGTATCCGGTTTGCGACTATCCGGCTTCTGTAGTATCCGGCCTAATTTTCTTTTATTTTAATTAAATGAAAAAGGCAAGGCATTGCATTGGCAACATTGCAAGTGGTCAAATTGTGACAGGAAAAGAACAGCGTTCTGCTCCTTGTTCATTGTTTCGCCAGTGTGTGAGGGACCTCAGTTATCGCCTCTGTTTCTGATTATAACTGTACAGTACGTACAGTATTCGTAAATTGATCTTGTTTTTTTTTTAATGTACCACAGTGAAGGTTACAGAATTCAGTTTAAAATGTGAACAGTTTATATCCTTTGACTTACTTTTAATCTAATGAGTTTTTGAAACGTACAGTGCAGTTTATAATTATATATAAACTACCAGTACGTAACCTTCTACTTTAATTCGAAACTTTACCAGCATCTGCTTTTATGATTCACCAGGCCACCTTAACATTCTACGTGACTTGAGATGAATGGAGGGCTTAGTACTCAATAAAACGAGAGGAAAGAACTCCAGCTTATCCGGCCTGACTTTCCGCCATATTAGGCCGGATACCTGGGAGTGTACTATAATTAGAAACTCGTATATCGGCAGAAACATAATATACACATGGTAAAAACAGTCTCGCCTTCTATCGTTTCCTTTTTATTTTGTAAAAATTATATTGTTTTCTTTATACCTAACATACACTTAAATTTCGTTCTTTGTTTTCAAAAATATCAAACGAAAATTTACTAAGTTTTTATGGAACTTTATATCTGATCATTTATTAATTTTTCTAAATATGCTTTTGGTATTATTTTTTAATTCATTCAATTTTAAAGAGTTATCTTTGAAATTGCAAAATTTTATACCAATTTAAAATTAAAAGCTAAAAATATAACGAAACAGTAAACATTTTTAATCCTTGTGGCTACTCACCCACAATTAGTATTGTAACTCAACCCTTTGCACTTGGAAAAGTAATTCGATACATAATTATTCACGTAATATGAGGATTCGTTTATTGCTCCCGAAAATAAAGATATATAATTGTTTTAAGTTTAATTCTCCGAAAAATTAATCTACCTCTTCTTACTACTCAGTAAGTACTTTTAACAATCAAAATCAAAAGATAAATAAATAAAACATCAAAATGATGATACGTCTTGAATGGAGCCTGAGAAGAGCCTTCCGACTACAAAGGGTTAAATTTTGTATTGTGACCAGATATAATTATTTAAGAGCTTTATTAATTTAAAAATGAAAGATTTCATGTAAGTTTCCTCTGGTGTTGTTGAAAACATTTTACTATTAGCAATATTAAAAATACCATCTGAAAATTCCTTTCAAGTATATTGAAGCCGAATACTCAAATATATTACTATAAAATACGAGTCTGATATTTCGATCTGTGAAATGTTTGTAATGACTGTAAGGGGAGACATTTCGCTTTAACCTTTTCCTAGAGAAAAGTTTTGAAATTTTCGCGGCATCAAAGGAAAATTTTCTAAAGAATTTTTTGATGCATTCGTCTTCAAATTCTTTATAATCTGAGTTAATTCAAATGATTTTCTTTCCAAAAAAAAGACAAATTTTTAGTGCATATGTTTCTCCAACAATTTCAAAACGAAATATTTTGTTGGCCAGATGAAGCTTAAAATTTTCTTTCACTTCACTTCTTCGTGCTCCAAAGTCCCATGCACATATGAAATTTATTATTCAGCAGTGTTCCTTCGTCAGAAAGAATTCGGGACTTTTCTCGTTTGAATCGAAAATTTGAAATTCTATCTACTTATTTCGTTCTAAAGAAAATATTTCGTTCTCTCTATAACCCATATTTAGAAAATTTATTTTCTCTGTGTTCTCAGAAGGGCGAAAGGGAGTGTTAAAAAAATTACTGTACGCTGATGTCAGGGATCTTGGAGCAACAAATACATTAAATTGCACTCAAATTGTCATAGTTTGTAAGATTTTTGTTTAATTTCTAAAAAAAATTGTAGATTTTGTTCGATAAATTTAGGCATGTTATTAAAATGCGCATTTTAAAATGATCTTTCATTAATCCGGAGATTTCATAATCCTATCATCTTATGGTCTGAGATTGCTAAGATACTGTTGCCTTTCTAAGAGCATTACATTCAGTATGTTGTGCAATTTATCGACTAGGAAATTAATTACTATGGAAAAGGGGGAATTGCGCTAAGATATCCGCTTAAGTTTATAAAGTTCTAGGTTCGAAATCAGATTCCAACAAATATCCACTGGCATTTTAACCCTAAATCTAAGGTCAAGGAGCCAATTATTGTTCCTTTTTACTGTTTGTGGTATGTAAATTAGGAAAAGCAAATTTTGATTCACGCGTCGTCCTCTATCGCTCAAAATTACAAAATAGTTCTAAAAATATTGAACAGTGCCTCGTGCGGCTTCAAAACAAGTCATTAATACAAATAGAAATAATTCATAAGAAAAAAATCTGAATGTATTTTTTAAACATAAAATAGAATTTAAATATCTCAAGAATAAGAATTTAAATAGAATTTTAAAAACGTAATAGAAATTTTAAAAAAATTCAATTAAATTAAAATATCTCAAGAACAAGAATTTAAATATTTGTCATCATTCAAATTTAAAGTTTCCTTTATTCCATTCATATTTCAGTAACAGTTTTGTCTCATTACTCTGAAAAAGGTCTGAATTGATATAAAATGTTATTAATTTTAATTAAGAATCATTAAAAATGTTGCATGTTTAGTTGAAAACTAAAAGTATCATAAAGAAGAAAAAAGAACTACTTTAATTTTTAAAAAATTAATAAACTCATATAAATCTTGGTAATTATTAAAAATAAGATTTTTAAAGTCTGACTTCTAAGCAAAATAAAAATAAATTAAATATTGTGAATATTCATTAAAAGTAATGTTATAGACGATAACACTCAATTTTTACATATCATTGGTCATTATACGAGAACTAGAAAATAGGAATCAAAATATTTTGCATGCTCTTTTTATATTATAACTATAAATTGAATGCGTATCGTTTCATTTTTAAATATTTTAAAGCTACATGTATTCACTTTGTCCATTGTATTAAACTGCATTACAAATTATTTTCTAACTTATTGCATCAAAACCATCCTTTTCTTTAAATGCCATCGGGGGGGGGAGTTAGCACAACGCCTTTTTATGAAATTCTTCATTATTGTAAAAACAATTGAAGACTAAGTGACAAAGAATGCGTGAAAAAATTCTAGCGTTAGCATGAACAACTTTGGTGATTTCCCACATATTTTCTTTTTAATCGCTAATAACATTCTAAAAATGTATTTTTCGAGAACTAAAACAATGATCATACGAACCAGCGACCTCCTCGTTGATATATATCACTTCATACTAAGCTAACAACATGGATCCTAATTACGAACTGGAAGTCAGCAATGACTATTTGATTAGTTAGATGCTACACGAACCGTGGCAAGTTGGCTCGTAAGGCTAAATATACGTCAAACACCGTGACTCGCTAATAGCAACTCTCCTCGGGCGGGTGCCATGTGACCAGATCAAGTGATCGTTATACAAGATGCTATTATTAATAACCTGGCTGTGGTCTCCACCTTCGATGGTACCGATAGCGTGACTAGTGGTTCGAATATCTCAGCCGGGGCATTAATAACCTTGAAGGATTGAGCTGAACGGGCTGGTGAGGTTTAACCCTTTATTTACCGAATTATTTTATCGTCTATTTTTCAATTTAATTTTTGTATCATTAGATTAGTTTTGATACAGAATAGTCCCAAGAGAAGGGATGATAACATTTGAAATCAATTAAAATAGCTTAATTAATTTTATTATCCCCTTTTAATACAATGACGAATCTGACTCGCGCATCAAATCACTGGATTTTTAATTTTAAAAATCAATATATCAAATACCCTATATATTTTTATAGGAATTGAAATAATAACATATGTCCTAAATAGTTTGTGTCATATACTTGGGTAATTCAGTAAATTTTTAGATCAAGGAGAATTTTTAGATCAAGATTTTTAATTTCTATATTTGAGTAATATCTACTGTTTGCTGTCATTTCTAAACTCTTTGTCTTTTTTTTAATACCATCAGAAATAAATTAAATTATATTATTATGATATCAGCATGATTTAAAAGATACTTTTAAGTATCGTCTAGATATAAAAGATTTATTGAAGATGGTAGAAACATGCAAATACGAAAAAAAATTGTTTAATTTTAGTCGTAGAGGGAGGGGTGGTCCATAAAATTCATAATGAAAAGTAAATATAACTTTGTTAATATGTGTGGTGAATTGAAATCATTAAAAAATAATGAAATTTGATGTAACAAGTTTCCTTTCTTCCTTTTTTTTAAAAAAATTACTTTAAAAAATGCTAATTTTCTGATTGATTGTTGGCTTGTGGGTTCAGTAGAAGAAAAATTATAGAAAATAGAAAAAAAAACAATTAATAAAAATATTTTTTTCTCTTTAAAAATAGCCATTATCAAAGATAATTCTTGCAAAATAAACAGTATTTAAAATTTAAATTTAGAAACAAATTAAAATTTATAAAAATCCAATTTTTTTCTGTTTTTAATCCTTTTTCTAAGATAATTTTATAATCAGACGAGAGTGTTACCTCTGACTGACCAATGCAAAATTATACTGTGCTAAGTGCCATTTCCCATTTGGCTCAGAAACAGTATCCCTCTTTACTTCCTAGATTTTGTCTACTGCTTATAAATAATGGTATATAGATATCAATATACATATAACGGTACTTAGATAATACTCACTTGTAGCTCTAATTGCAATCATTTCATTCCTTTGCAGGACTCCACACGACCCTCAACATGCTCAGCGGCACGACTCTCTTCAACTTGTTTCTGGCTCTACTCGTGATTGCCCTGCGGGATTCCAGCTGCCACGGCTATCAGATGGTGGCTGCCTACCCTCTGAGCTCGAGCTTTGACGAACGCCAGCTCCACCGACGAGACCTCGCGAACAAGCACGAAGAGAGCGCGGCAGGATACCCGAAGCTCACCTCGGATCTCTTCGGATCCAACTCGGAAGAATCTTCAGACAGGAACCGACTGCAGGAAGAAAACGACTCATCTCTATCATCTGACGAGGTAACATACCGATAAGATGAATTTTTCCTTAAGATTCAGGATTTTTGAACGATAGCAAATAGGGCTGTTACATTTGGATTCTCAAAGGATAATAATAACCAAATTCCATCCAAAATATGTAGACTCTTTTGATCTACATGCCTAATCTTTGGTATTTTGTTCTTTAGACAATGCTTTTTTTTAAATTACAGCCAGTCACCCCATTACCACAGAATGAAGCCATATAAACAAGGATTATTGTGAGTGATTGTTATGTCTTTACATAATACTGTCGGCAATTGAATTCAGACAGCATTCTTCCACAAAATATCTCATGTACATGGTTCTGGTGCAAGTTCATCTGTCGTGACAGACACTTAATGTTTATCATTTTGTACCAGAGATATGAACACGCAACCTTCTGACTCCAGATTAGAAACTTCCGTGTTCATATCACGTCCGTGTCACCAATGAGGCAATTACCTGAGCTAGGATCGAACCTGCGACATATGGGTTCACAGCCGCGTAACACTAGTCAAAATTGATCACCTTCGTCCAAAGGCTGTTACTGGCTTGTGAAGCTAGCGTCACACAAGTTCATTTGTCGTGACAGACCCTTAATGTTTATCATTTTGCTCCAGAGATAATGCTATTGGTAACTTCATTCAGATCTAATTTTACCAAATATAGGTCTCGCAAAAGGATCTAGCGTAAATCCATTAAGCATTTCAGAGAATGCTATTATTAGCCTTATTGAAATCCATTTTCACCAAAACTGTGCCTGTATATAGAACTAATGCATGTAAAAATCAGCTATTGCAGATCAAACATTGTGACATTCTGCTTTTCCTTGTCTCATGACCATTCTTCGAAATGAAGACATCCAATCCCAAAATGACCTCGTGCAACATCAAAAAGATGCATTAATTCACCTAAATTCTATCAGACAACATCTATTTTAATAGTTAATCCTTTTAATGCCAACAGAAAGTATTTTACCTTTGCGGGGAATGGCGGCCTAATTTGACGAATTTGCTAAGATTCGGGAAGAAGCCCATAAAAAAGCAAAATAAAAAAAGTTTGTAAAATTCGAAAAGAAACACATTACGAAATAACGGAAGAATAAATTAATGCTAATCTTATTTCAGTATTTTTTTGAAAAGTAAAGCTCCCTCGCGTAAGTAACGATATATCGTTGTTGGTATCGTTCGCAAGAATTGCGAAGGAACGATATATCGTCGTTCGGCACTACAAGGGTTAAAACAAATATCAAGTGTTATATTGCATTCTACAGTGGAATAAAAAAAAAAGAACAATCAGCATTTTGAAAGCTTTGATTGTTTTTATTTAATAAATGTATTTACCTTTTTGTGCAGATGAGCAAGATTATTGCTATTTATTCTCTAACATATCTTGATGCTCACATAATACGCCATTAAACGTTGTCATGCTCCATCGATTTCAGATTACTTAAAATATATATAATAGATGACAAAACATGGTCTTATGGTGTGCCTTATTCAGTGAAATTTCTTCTTTTAATAACCAAAAAAGGCTTAATTGTCTTAGAAAATAAAATAAAAATATTATGGCTGCAGCTAAGGAACGAAAATCATGAAAAAGCGCTTAACGATGGCACTTAATGACCTACAGATTGGAAGGACCTTTAGTTTATGAATCAAGACAAATTCCAAATATTCTTCTTCAAATGATGATTATATTCGAAGAACATGGCATGATTTGCTCTTTAAAACATTTCTTATATTTTTGCATAGATATAATTTTATAATTAATTTTTCATTGGCGTCCTGATATATTCTTAAATTCAATCCACTAGTGTCCTCTACAACAATACAATAATTTTTAAAAATTTCGAGAATTTTTGTTTAATGGCTTGGCGCCATTTGGTTGTGAATTTCAGACAATAATAATCACAATAATCCATAATTTTTTGTTATGATAAATTAAAAAATTATTAAGTACCGAAAAGCAGAAGCTAATCTTTAAAAATGTTTCTTTAAAAATGTTTCTTTAAAAATGCTTCATAGAAAACTAAAAATGCAGGGAATAACTGTTTAAATCAAAATTTTGAAGGCTAATTATATAAAAAAAACTGAAAAGAATGCAATGCGGATATTCAACCACAAAAAATGTCATAATACAGAATTTTATATTGAGCAACGTCAAGTTTTATATCAAGTTCAACGTTTTATATTGCATTTAAGATTTTATTTCGACCTTTACATTCATAATGAAAGAAAAACTTTTTTAGTATTCAGTTTTTACAATACATATTTTAATGAAAGCATGTATTATAAAATTTTATTTTCATTATTTAAAGTGTTTATTCGCTTTAGACAGCTGAAGAATGTATCTATTCTTTCTCTCTAAATGTTTCTTCTAAAGAACAAATTTAAACATCACACATCTGATAGTGATTTAAATCTTAATAGAATAAATGTATATACCAATTTGTTGTTAGATTAAAAAAATTGCTGATATTGTATCTGCGTCCATCCTACCTTATACCTTAAGGGCCGCGGTAACCTGGTTATAAGGTCTTGGCTTCGGAACCGGAGGGTTTCAGGGTCGAAATCCGATTCCATCGAAGAACCATCGTGTAAGCGGGTCTGGTGCATGTTAAATCAGTCGGGGTCAAATATCCTCCCTCTGGTGTGGTGCGAAAGTGGTGCGAGATGGGTGTTGTTCTCGTTATCTGACAGCGGTTCAAAATTACGAGGTCCGTCCCAAAATAGCCCTAGTGTTACTTTAAAACGGGACGAACTACCTTATGTCTTAATAATATAACTAAACTAAACTACCTTATATCTTAAATTTTTGGTAACATTTTAATTTTATTTTCATATAAAACTATCAAAATCGATTTTTTTTCTTTAATATATCTTATAAAAAAACAATTTGAAACTAACTTTAATTGAAAAGAGTCTATAAAGAAACAACGAATTCTGTCGGGGAGTTTCAACTCCATTCGAAAAAGAATACGCTACTAATCTATCGGAACAGGATCCAATTTTCAGGAAGAAATCTAGAACGCGTCCTCTCATTTAAAGTTTCTCACGTAAGCGAATGATACTTTGTTTAAATATTTCATTCATCTTCCTGGGATACTCTCGACATTTCACTTAATGGAAATCTTGGCAGCTCCGCCATCTTACGAACTGCGCCCTACTTTAAACCGAATGTCTAATGCAAACTTTCTGGAACAATGAAATTCTGAGGTGATCTTCAGTCTGTTCAATATCTTATGCATTGCTTTCAAACAATCTATATTTAAAAGAATAAATAAAAATTTTGTGCCTATTGAAATCCTACTTGCTAGTCATCATTAATCCTACCTCTTTTGATAGTTTTTTTTTAATCCAGAGCCTATTCTTACGATTTCTCATAGTTTGTTTCTACGCCCCACTATCGAAGTGTGAATTTTTCTCTTCAAATGAGAGGGCGAGTTTATTAAAATAATGAGATATGATCATCGCTTGAGGATTGTTTTGATAAATATTTCTTAGTGCATTTGCACATACCTAGGAGAACACTCGTAGTTTGGCAAAATTTACTTTCTAATTAGCTGCCAGATAATGCGTTCAATTCCACTTCTATTGTTGAAACAAATGCATGTAGTTGATAGGTAGTGGACGTATGAGAAGCGACTGCATCTTTAACTGTTTTGCATTTTTAATTTTCTAATTAGATTACATCTTCAGTTTCAGAATTGGGATGTCTTACCAATTCAATTAAAAATCCTTGTGGTACTTGAGGTCTTCATGGATTATGTGCAATATTTGTATTCAATTATTTCACGTCAGCTTGTAAAGTTGGAGATGCGATAATTCGATTGGTACTGCCACGACAATTAAAGGATTAAATAATACTATTTATTAAAATTATAATATTTTGGTATTGCTGGTACTTAAATTATGGCTGTCTACGCGTTATATCACAATTAAAATTCCTAAATATTTAATTAAAGGGGTTTTTGTACATACAGTTACTCAACCAATTGAGGTACACCTTACTTTTACTTGATAAATCTAACTTTCAATATAAATAACGCATTACCAAGAAAGGCAAATATGTTTTTATTTTTACACATAACAAATGGTTCAATTTAAAGTAAAAATAAAGAACGATCAATGGAAAACTTCTAAACTGAAATGTTTCAGAAGCATTTTAAATATGCAAATGTTTGCCTCAAAAAAATTGAGAACACACCGATGGAATTTTAGTAATATCTCGCACACAATGAAAGTGTCAATATTTAGTTGATCTAAAATGCTGCAATATAACAAAAGCAGGCATCAAAAACAATAGCATTTGATTATTATATGGGCTGTGATCAATACTCAAACAGAAGAAATGTGTATATATTCTTATTCAAGGACAATTATACAACTAAAGGAAATACAATTATCTCTTTATTGAATTCGTTTCAAAATAATCTTTTAATTTTTTTATGATTAACAAAATAGCAATTCCTTAATTTTTTTTAATTAAGGTATTGTTATTTCATTAATTTTTTATAATACATTTGTAAATCTTAAAACTTAGTACCGTTTGAACTATAAATATAATACACTAAAAAAAATCGAAATTTGATTAAAAAGCAAACCTATATCATCATACTGTACAGTTTTAAGTGAATAATTTGTAGATATTCTATAGGCACATCGTTTAAGAATAGAAACTTGATGCTTATAAAGAAACTTTTTTTGGCATATCAATTTGAAACAACATTTAACAACTTCAATTTGCAACTTAACAGTTTACTTTTTTCGGAGAGTCCAGTGTATCAACAAACCAAATTAAAATTTCAAGATATATGATCTATTCTATTTTCAGCTCTTACAATCTATGATTAGGAATTCAAACAAGACAACGACAAAAATCATTTCACCAAATCAAACCAATTTAAACTAGCATCATGTTGACTGAATCTGACAATACTTCTCTAGTCTTGAGTTTCTTGAGATAAAAATGGCTCTGTTTGAGTTGATTTCTTGTCCTTTTATTGCTCGAAGAAAGTTTGTTAGGTTACACAACAATCAAATAGAAGGAAAGTTTCAGACAATGCCTTTGGCGATTGCTGATACTTGAAGCGTAAAAATGCTGCCCAAATAAGCACTAGTCCGACTATAATCAAATCAAGTTAAGATATCGAAAGAGCTGGAAAAAAAAATTTGTAAAAGGTGTAGAATCTAAGGTATCTGTTGACTGAGAAAATAAAGAATATATTTTTGAATTTTGAGAAAAGTGTATAGACTGAATTGGATCCTAAGAAATAAATGCATAAACTTTTAACGAAAAGGGAACTCGTCAGATGAAAGTTTTGGATTGGATCCTATTTTGTATTTATTTAGGTACAAGACGAAATATTTATAGAAGTAATTTGCTTAGATAATGGAAAATTTTAACCTCTTCAATGTCTTCAATTAGTGCTTCTTAAATACTCAAGTAACCATTGATCAAACTACTAGACGAGAAATTAGTTTTTGAATCGATATTTACAATCAGGCTAAATTTACAAGTCAATGCTTTGGTTCTTAAATTTTAGAAGAATCTATGAAATGAAACGTTTATAAGGTTTAACCGCATTGCAATATTTTTATAATATATTGCCGATTAAATTCGATGTATAAATGAACTATTCATATAAGAAGAAATTAC
>JAPMOR010123740.1:0-14272 GCA_026543865.1 Argiope aurantia
GCAGAAGAAAAAAAAAAGATTTTGTGCTACAATATGACTGGAAATTATTATGAAAAAATTTCAAATTTCGATTAATTTTCAATTACACAATTTTGAAAATCTCTTTCTTTGTAAGCATTTACTATCAAGGAACAATTGCATGTATAATGTGCGTAGTGTAGATTCATCCCTGTAGAGCAATTTGAAGAATTTTCATCTTACATATATAACACAATTTATAGATAAATTATAAACTTTATCATCCTATAACCATTATCACAATAAAGGAACGTGGTTGGTATTATTAGAAGTGTTCTTAAGAATTATGTCAATAAATTGATATTAAACTCGATAAAAGCTACAGAAATGTACAATCTTCAAAATTTAATGAGCAAATTGTTAAGGAGATAAAAAATAGAAAAACAAACCGAAAAAACATACAAGAATTGCTAACCTGCTGAATTAAGAACCACTGCTTGCCATCTCTACGTTATCATCTAACTTTCCCGATCATCCATTCCAGTGAGATTCCGGCTTGTTTTCGTGTCTTTTATCGTTCCTAACAATCTTTACACTAATTTCTTTTCTCCAACCTCTGAAGTTCTTTAATATTTATTGAAAGAACTCTTTTTGCATTCGGGGATAACGGCCTTTGTTGCGAAAAATCCCATTCTCATCCCATTTCAATCAATCAATCATTTATTTTTTAAGTCATCATGATGAAGCGGTATTTTCCCCCTAATCATACATTGTTCCGTTATTGGCGTTTTATTTCTTCATCCTCTACTTGCCAGCCATTTCTGTGATTATATGTCATCTAGATTTCCAGGTCATTTATCCCTTCAGATTCCGACTTTCTTTCTTGCTTTCTAACAGTCTGTAAACTGATTTTTGAGTCATCATGATGGAACGGTAATTTTAAAAATCATACATTGTTTTGTTTAGTATAGATAAGCAGTGGTTGTGCTATTCTTTCTTTGGATTCGGCATTTATCGAAATAAAAATGGATCTCTAAAAGTAATTTATAGGATGCATTTAACAAATATCTTTTATTTTTAATTGAAAATATCAATATTAGTAATTCAAAATAGAAAAAAAATATATGAAATTTTTTTAAAAAGCTAAAATTATCAAAACGGCAACCCACTGCTTTGCAAATCTGATGGATAAGCAGATATTGATCTGCTTAAGTTATTTTTACAGTTCTTCTCATTCACTTCAAGTATTCCTCAAATAGTTTCGATATAGTGTTTTTGTTTCCGTTTTGAAGCCGCCTCTATATGTATTTATTTTCCCAGAAAACTCCGCTATAGTACAGAATCAAAGAAAAATATAAAGAAACATATATCAAAAGAAAATAAAAAATAAGGAAGATTTTTTCACTCCTGTAAAAAAAAAGTTGTACCTTTCGTAGAAATTGGACTAAGGCTTGACTAATACGGAATAGCCAATAATGACATGAAGGAACCTTATCACGTTTGAGAGAAGGACTGCGAAACTTTTATTGTTCCAAGACTTCTTTAATAACCTACTTAAGAGAATACGAAGCAATGTTATCATTCCAAAGGTTCTGGAAACAAAATTCTTCATTTTATTATTTGCTGAACATTTTTGCTATTTTCTGCTTTTCTTTTATCACAACCTTCTAAACTCGAGTTTTTTTTTTTGTTTCAAGCAGTCTATATATTGCAAAAGATATTTTGGTTCTCTTTTCTCCTCTTTTACAATTCTCTTTTACAACTTTCCCAATGAAGCAATCTCTGTTGCATTCTCTTTCACTCTGTTACATTCTCTATTTTAGGCCTTGGGAAGAAGAAAAGTTGGTCCTAATCGCTTTCCTGAGAATGTAACAAGTATGGGCCATTAGTTAAAGATCTGAGATTTGACTAGTCAGTTCGTGAGTCAAATATTCTCAATTTCATGAATTTCAACAAGTAGATGAGCCTTGCGCAAATGATTATTGTCGTTGTTAAAAGTGGAATCAGAATCAATTGCACCTTCAGATAAACTAAATGAGGTCTCAAGATCTCTCCTTATAATTGGTAGCAGTCACAGAAGTATAAAAGGATCCATAACTCAAAGGAGAGTCTCCGTGCACATGATACATGGAGCAGTGGCATTGGAGCAGGGATAAATGGAATATCATTCTACTGACGGATGAATTCAGATTCAACCTAATCGCTGATTCTGGCGTTCATGTGAAAGGAACCAGTGACTAGTTACCGTCCGCCAAAATCGTAGAAAGAGATCGGTTTTGCGACAGATGTTTTATGATTTGGGGAAACATTTTGTTGCAGAGATTCTGTGAGAGATAGAGATCTTGGAGTCCCATGTTTACTTCTGGATTATGCAATTATATTAATTTCATTTTTGTATAAAGTTCACCTACATAGAACTCAATTAATCAAGGGATTTTTGAAGAAGGAATATGCTCAGCACATGGGTTAGTTAGCCAAATCACTGGATTTTAAACTTTTAGAGTGTGCCTAGGATCATCTTGGGAAGACATATGAAATTCGCCTTTCCATTTTCATCCATCCAGAACCATCCAGGACCTGAAAACAACTGTTTTCAGTGTTTATAATGATCAATTGCTTTAGGATTCATAAACTGTATAATTTCCAGCATGAATTCATGTTGTGAGAGTTGTATACCACACTCCCATCAGGGGGATCATCATGCCATCATGATCATGGAGACCCCACATCCCGCATTTTTATATTTCCTCTTACAATGTTTGTTTTACATTTTCCTTTGCTGATGATCTATACCTAAGATCATGTCTATAGACAAAAATTGCTATATGGCCTTTTTTATATTATATCAACCTATGTAAATACTTAATTTCTTGAAAATTTCTCCAATTATTCTTGAAACAATCGACCCAAAGAGAAAATTTCTTCATTTTGAACATCAGTGTAATTACAGGGTTCACTTGCGAAGTCATAATTTTGTTTTTAGCGGGAGAGGGAGGATATGATGTAAAATTGTACAACCTAGAAATATTCATAATGAAATTTTATTAAATTTTATGATTAAATTACATTGAATTAATCCTTTATTCTAAGTCATTTATTTTTTCGATTTTTATTTCTTAAATCAATTAGCTTTATTCTCACTAATCAAATTTACAATGTTAAAATGTGAATTATATTCTTAATAAATAGCAAAATCACTAAATTAAAGCAATCAAACGCATACAATAAATATAAATAAATGCGACTTTCTAAAACACTAATTTTCGCAAATACAAAATTGTGAACTCTTTCTGAAAAAAAAAATCAACAATTAATTTTTAAAAATGGAATAGAAACTTATTTTAGTATCTCAGTTTAATTCTTTTTCATTCTTGTTAATTACTTAATAAAATTGATTGTAATTCATCTATACTACTCTATAAATGTGAAAGTTTGGATGGACGGATGGATGTTTGTTAGTTAATCACGCCAGAACGGCTGAACGGAATTAGATGAAATTTGGCACAGAGATAGATTATAGTCTGAAATAGGACATAGGCTACTATTTGTTTCGGTTAATTGAGTAGTTATTTTTTATTAATTAAAAACTAACTTTCCCACCAAAAGTCTTCATTTCCCCGCCGCCAAATGAGTAGGGCTTCAGTTGTTTTTATTTCCCACGCTGAAGAGGCAAGGCTTAAGATATTTTCGATCGATTATTTCAAATGATTCTATTCATTTTCTTAGTGTTTGATGCCTTTAAAATTAAAAATTGTCAATTAATCGATCTTTCTGATTCATTCTGAAGTACTTTTAAATTAAAATAAAACAGAATAAAGGAAATAAAAAATTTCTAATCTGCATTGCATTACCCTAACTGGCGTAGAAAATTCACGCATTTGCGTTACGCCAACTGGCGTTGAAAATTCACGCATGCGCAGTGTGTTCTGATTGTTGACAATTGTATTTTCATTTTAATTAAAAGTTTAAAAATTATGTGTATTATACTGTTGTAGCTATCTCAAACTCGATCGATAAATAAAGTAGACTTGACTTGATTTTAGAGAAATACGGACTTGATTTTCTATTTTGTTTTGTTATATATTTTTAATAAATTTATTTATAGCTTTAAGTGCATCGTTTTTTTAGGTTGGTTTAAATTTTTTTTATTTGTTATTATTTGATACTTTTTCGTAATGCCCAGAAAACTCAAATCTAATCTTTTGAAGAGAAGTAATAAAGCTCGAGCTATGAAAGTAGCTAGAAGACCTGTTTGCAATTTTAGTGAGCACTTGCGGACTGTCAAACCTCTTCCAGTTGTGGGATACATACAAGGACGCTTTGTAAGAAGATATCGTGTTTAGGCTGGAGGAAGGCTTCGTATGAGAGAGTTTGGCAGTAATATTATAAAATCTACCATTATTACAGGAGCTGCTAAAGGAGGCAGCGTTTTATTTAACCGCATACCTGTTATTCCAAACAACTTGCCATTTTGTTTCAAGAGTTTGCAATTTCCTTTAAAATTGGCTTTTACAATGACGATGAACAAATCCCAGGGCCAAACCGGGGCTTAATATTGTATACATTATGGTATTAGAATAAAAATAAATGTTGAAATTTTCCTGTAGACCTTTCTCAATCAATTACCAGTTTCTTGATTATATCATATCAGACTTTGCTTTCAACAACACTCTAATGATATGGTTCAACACTCATTTTACATTTTTATCAGACCATCAGTTCTCATACATACACATCAAAATTTCCACGCGAACGAAGTCGCGGGTAATGGCTAGTAGGATAAATGGCTGAAAATACTTTTAGTTCTTAAAATACTTGAAGCACTTTTCAAAACGTTTCCAAAGTTTTCCCTTGCTGTTTCTGATGTGCTAATGAATTTCCAATATCTATGAATGGTGTACTTCAGTTTTTTTCAAGGATAAAAAATGATTGGAAACAGTTTAGGAATTAAAATGTTTGTAACCTTTTATAATTTTTTTTTATCATGATACTTTTTTTTTCTCTTGCCATTCTTTTTTCTCAATTAAGTTAAACTTATTGGAAGAATGCCCCTCTTTTTTCTTATTGCAGAAACATAGACGTTTTTGAATTTCGTAACCATTTCAATTTATTTTGTAATATTCTGTCATTTCACGCAGTCTTCAATGAAAGTATAAAACATTATACAACCCACATATTCTGTAATAGAGCAGAGGAGTTTAACAGTTTCTACTGAATAGGCTTCAGCAGTCTATTGAGTCGAAACTGTTCTAAGAACAAATGTGAAGTTGTAATATAATGAATAAATGTATATAAATTTGTAAAAAAGGGAGAAAATATTAAATTAAATAGAAAAAGGTCTTTCATAATATAGAATATAAACAACATTCAAATGCTAATCAAAGTTATAATTCTGCTAAGAATTTTATTTCATATGATAAAGGACTTTCTTAAATAGAAGTTAGTCGATTGGAGTAAACTTATAGCATTTGTCTAATAATGTAGTTGCCATAATCACCTTTTACGACCATTTTCTACAGAATATCTAAATAGCCATTTTATTGTATTGGAAATGACCAATGGTGGTTTAATGGAAATATCATTGCAACGACGAAAGATGTTCACTCAATTTCTTATGATCGATATAAAATTCTTATGCATAAAATAAAACTCAATGTTCATTCAATTTCTTATGCCTAAAATAAAACTTCAAGTCTTCCTCTATCTAATTGTGCATCTTATATATCTACTTTATTTCATTAAAAACAAATTTGAATCTGACCATCTTTTATTTTCTCTTAGTCTATATAATAAGTTTACAATGGTAACAACTTATTTTTACTTTTCTCTTAGTCTATATAATAAGTTTACAATGGTAACAAATTATTTTTACTTATTTTACTTTTCTCTTTGTCTATATAATAAGTTTACAATGGTAACAACTTATTTTTACTTTTCTCTTAGTCTATATAATAAGTTTACAATGGTAACAACTTATTTTTACTTATTTTACTTTTCTCTTAGTCTATATAATAAGTTTACAATGGTAACAACTTATTTTTACTTATTTTACTTTTCTCTTAGTCTATATAATAAGTTTACAATGGTAACAACTTATTTTTACTTATTTTACTTTTCTCTTAGTCTATATAATAAGTTTACAATGGTAACAACTTATTTTTACTTATTTTACTTTTCTCTTTGTCTATATAATAAGTGTACAATGGTAACAACTTATTTTTACTTATTTTACTTTTCTCTTAGTCTACATAATGTTTACAATGGTAACAAGTTATTTGACTTTTCTCTTAGTCTATATTACAGTTTACAATGGTAAAAACATAGATATGGGATCATTTCATCACGAGTTCCATTTGCATGCTGTTCTCATTTCCCTGTTTTTAAAGAATTTCACGAGAAAATTTATTTTATACGAATATAAAATCAAGCTGTGCTTATGAAGTTATTGTTACGATTCTTCAATGTTGCTGCCCAGTATAGTTAGTTCCATCGCAGGGAAGACCGTCGGACTGTGGAAAACAGTAGGCGTTTGGAGAGACCTTAGAGACTAGTTACGTGAATTCCCTCCTCCTTCTGTTTGGACCGCTTTGTATGCTGTAGTTGTTGTTTATTACCGATTACTACTTATGGGTTGTTGCTTGTTGTAAGTGCTGCTTGTGTACGTCTCGTCTCTGTATTTTTCATCTGCGTATTCGTATTTTCGTATAAATAAACGACGTTCTTTGTTATTGCAGCATGTTGTTGACTATGTCACTATACACCCACTATAACTAGCGAGTTCGAGTTTTATCTTAATTTATTTAACGTCCATGCCTAAAAATGAGTTACTGATTTTGTTTTCAAAGCAAACCGATCGTTACAATCAGGAAAACAGAAATTTTTTTTTTCATTTGACGTCACGCATCTTATGGTCTTATTCAAAAAAGATATTTGTAAGCAGGGAGCAATAATTTTCATTTGTTTTAATTACTTTGCTTAAACATGAATGTTGCGGAGAAACTAAATTCATGATTTTATACGCATGTTATCGCTGTTTTGTAGTTGCGAGATTTTTTTTTAAATAATATAAAAATAGACAAATCAAGCCTGAAACAATGCCATGCAACACGAGTTTCTGGAGTAGAGGATTATTTACAAATTTCGCAAAAGAAAAGTGAGAGTAAATTTAACACGGGTCTCACAGCAACAGCAACAAAACATCTATCAGCGTCAAAAAAAAAACCCATGATAATCCCACTAAATAAAAAAATGAAACAAAAATATTGCTAGCATTAAAAGAACAGAAATAAAGCAAAATTAAACAGAAAATATAATTGATGCGCAAAAAAAATAATTAAAATAGCAACAATGATTATTAACCTTTTTCTGGAATGACAAGAATTCTATTTCCAAAAGAAGACCAAGAGATTGAATTTATTACTTGACGACCATGCATAGATTTCATCATAGTTATTCCTTTTTTAATATATAATCTTTCTAAATATTTTATTCATTTTCAAAAGGATATATATTTCGTATAAATATTTCAAGAATAACTATGGTGTGTTGAAACAACGGAAATAAACGTGGCTATAGAAAATCAACGTAAAGACGAAATCCAATTTGTAATGCGCTTTCAGTAAGTATCGCAAACTAGTTTCTTACATTTTTAACACAGTTAAGAATCTTTACAGGATTGTTCATAGAAAACTAAAATTGTTTGTTAAATAGATACAATTTAAAGATTGTCTACATCGAGTTAAAAGCAGATAAAGCAAAAGTAAATGAAGACATTGTAAACAGGTATGTCTTTTTATGCGTTCGAGCATAATGAAAATATATATTAATATGGAAAATGTATTATAATAATTACCATTACGTTATGTAATTTCTCAGCCAATGAAGTGTCATTTCAGGTTTATTCGCTGTAAGTCTGCCTCAGAAACTTTATTTAAAAGTCGAAAGAATATATCATGATATATAAGTAAAAATTATAAAACTGAAAATTTCTGTGATATGCTAATATTATTTTCATAGCTTATTAAGTCAATGTGAAATTTAATTTTGAAAAAAAATTTCAAGCTCATTATTCTAACTTAAATATAAATATTCAGAACCAGATATATATTAATTATTTGCACTGCACCACAATATACAAAAAATTAAGATAGAATAGTAAAAACAATATTCTTATTCTGATGCCAATCATTCTTCAATGAAATGAAACATTCCATCTTGCAATAGGAAAATGAAGTGACTGGATGCATTATTCGCCAGTCCCAAAGCTTGTGTTCGCTACATTTGGCGCATATTTGAGATGCTCAACCAACATATTTCTCAGAGAAAATACGTGGGAAAAAATATCATTATCACAATATGCAAGCAAGAACAATTTTGTGTACCATGGGGAGTATTTTTGTAGAAATAAAACAAGCGACCATAATGCTGTTTCACAGTCGAAAACACAGTACGTATGTAAGCTATTCGCACATTAATAGACATATATGAGGAAGTTATAAAAGCAAAGACCTACTCTTTGCGATTAAACGCCTACTCCAAAATCCATATTGCTAAATTATTTTCATCTTTATCGAAAACTAGAAATGAATGTTTCTACTAAATTTGGGTTTATAATAAATTTGGATTATTTCTTTTCTGAACCAATTTGCTCTTCGAATAGATTTCTATGCAAAATATTAATAATAAAATGCCCTGTATTATACTTACAAAGTGACTGTAAAATAACATCGAAAGTTTTGAACTTTCTAGAATAAAATGGAAATTCGATTTATTTACGAAAAAAAAATGACCAAATGTCATCTATAAGACAAATTTTGAAGCTTCAAATTTAATTTGTGTAACAAATAAAATGCAGCTGTCACATTAAAAGAAAAGGTAAAATGTCTTAAGGTGTACGTACACACCTGAAGATTTTTTTAAAAATTTTAACTTTAAAAATCCAGTTTTTTCACAGTAGGTTATTAATATATGTTTAAACTCATTTCCCCATATTACACTAATTATTAATTAATTAAATAATATTTAATGAGCTAATTACCCTATTTTTGAAACATGATATCTTAAATTCTAATTTGTACAGACACACAATTCTAGTTGGAAATTATGCCCACTATTAGTCTTCATGTTGTCTGACTCAAGCAAGTTATAAAAATGTATAGTTTTTTTAAACATTTTTTTCATCAACGATGAATAGAAAAAGCGAGATTTTTTCTGTAATTTTAACTTTTAAGCAGCTATTAAAAATTTATTTCTATAAATACAAGTTTGATTGAGGCACAAAACATCCGCTATTTCATACAGAGTTTTTTGATACATAAATAATTGTATTTGGTTAATTTCTTGTTGAGTTATGATTGTTTGAATGAAGCAACATAGTGGAAAAATATCATTCTTCATAAAATGAGTTTTAAAAACACCATAACTAAGAGTTTTTAATGAAAGCACCTCAAGAAAAATAATTATAAATCGAGAAATATTTCGAATATTGTCAACATCTTGGTATCGTTTGAAAGCTAATGGATCAGAGAACATTAATAAGTAATAAAAAAATATTCGATATTTTGAACGATTTTTGAAGTTTCAAGTGTGTACATACATCTTAAAAATAAAATACAATGCTGATTAAGAATTATTATTGTCCATGGAAAAATACCAAAAAATATACGCGAGAAATGGAGTTTCCATGGAAAAGGTTTTGAAAGGGCAAATTTTTTAGGGTTAAATGACGCGATCGGCATGATGGTATGAATTATGCGATCGACCTGATATTGCTCGTGCACTGTTTCATCATACCCTATAGTCATCTTCTGTTCCGTAACAAACAGCAGCGGTAATTTTTATAGCTCGTGCTTATTAACACTTTACTGTTATTTTTTCAGTCCACGCATGAGAAGGGGAAAGAGTAGTTTGTTATACAAAGACGAACAGAATTCAATTAGTTACATAACATCCTATTCATTAAATAAGAATTATGTAAGAGTACAATTTTTTTTAACATGATAATGCCTTTTAGCAGGCATTCTTAATACAGGGTGTTTCAGTGAACCGTTTCAGAACTTCTAAGAGGGGTAGGGTACATCCTGACAACTAGAAATCATAGAGCAATGTGGGGTCGGAAATGCTTTCCTGAAGCGGTGTTGTACGCAGAAGCACCATAAAGAAAAGATAGAGTAAATGAGAAATCGTTTTAATAATACATGAAAAGAGGCAAAAGGTACATGGATTAAAGTAAGTGTTCGAAGTTTCTTCCACGGGCTACAATGCACGTCTCACATCTCCGAAGCATGAACATCCGAACATTCTGGAATACTTCAGGCATATCTCGAATCTCTCTGGCAGATACTGCGATTCTTGCAACGGCAACTACTGCGATTCGTCATGATCTTTTCGCACAACGCCATCTACCGCGTCAGGAAAGCATTTCTGACTGCCCATGGGTATATGATTTTGGCTCATCAGGATGTACCCTACCCCTCTTAGGAGTTCTGAAACGGTTCGCTGAAACACCCTGTATAAATTACGCTATATAAAAATCTTAATGCTCAGAATTCAGTGCTCTACGGGATAGAATGCTGAACATAGAGAAATTGAAATTTGGTACCTAATTACTTTTTAGCAGTAGGCGATCCCTAAAAAGGTTTTTTTTTTTTAAATTTTAACTAATTAGAAATTGACAGAAACTTTAATTTCCCTCAAAGATTCCGGAACATTTTATTAGATACAAACTGTCATATTATCTTAAAATAAAAATAATAATGTTCTAATAAGATCAATTATAATTCAATAAACGTTTTTTCTAATTTTAATAAGTTTCTCGAAATTCATTCCAAATACAATTTTTCCAGAGTTTTAATTGTTGTTATTTTATAAATATTTTTCTATTCAAGGCTGATATTACTTTAATTAAAATGCATCACACTTCTCATATAAATTAATGCAAACAGAGAAAAAACAACTCAGATTTCTAAACTCTGGAAAAAAGTCAGATATTCAGTGCAGATACAAAGCATGTATTTATTTTATTCGGTATGTAAATAAAATAAGTTATTAATTTATTATTAAAGAAGACATAGTGTCATATGGAGGTCCTGCAAAATCGACAATGACATATTCCGGCTAATAACTAAATAACTAATCTTAAATCTTGTACATCTAATAACTGATCCGATATGGATTTAATGTCTCGATGATATAAATATTAAACTCTCATTAAATCAACGAAAGCAAACGACCGAAATCCGGTAAGCCGCGAAGATTTACGATTCGCTTACCCAGAGTTGATATTGAAATTTTCCATCCCTGAATAATTCACAAGTAACAGTTTTCTTCTTCTATAAATGGGAATTAAGAGATGAATGACTTCACGTATAGCTTATGAGGATTTATTTATTATTATTATTATTTATTGATAAAAATGACATTTAATGTGTTACAGAAAATGAAATTATTTCAGATTTATCTACAATTCGAAAGATTATTTTCTGGGATTATGACGAATCAATGAAATTTGGTTTTTTTGGTCTTAACACCAACTCTGTAGATTTCTATCAATTTTGAACAAAATATATTAGGAGGATGTCTGTCTGTCCGGCAGTTCGATTAAATGAGAATTCGATAACTACAAAACATACAGAACTGAAGTTGATATAATTTTGTACATATAAGTAACATCTATAGAGCATATGTAACAAATTTGAAATTAAAACGCGGTAATTCAAAAACAGAATGAATTTTGGTTTGAGATTTCATGACTTTAACTCCTTATTTGTTTTATTTTCGGTACTATCTAATAAGATGAAACCTTCTATTTTGGGAATATTTTCTTATTTTGATTCAAATGGAAATCCATTGAATACATGACTTATCTATGTATTCGAAGTAATTTTAATATTGCATTATAATCGTCATGAAGGGTTTATTTTTTGCTTACAACTATTAAAATTAGATACATCGATGCATGTTTAGCACTCGGGCAAACCAGTTAAGAGGTTAATTTGCCAAAATGTATGCCAGATGTTGGTTTCAGTCGGTCAAGAAACGGTGTCCAACGGTGGCGGTCAAGAAACGGTGCTTATTCGGTTTTCTGGTACTTTTGTATTAATCTTCAATTCAATTCAATTCAATTCAATTCAATTCAAATCTTCAATCTTTTGTATTATTGTTCAATAAATCTCAAAAGATTACACGCTATTATGCTCTTTAGTAACTATTGTTCGTCAATGAAATATGGTTAACAATGCACTGCATTTATTAAAGAGCATATTTATTATAAAGTGTTGGGGAGACATTGCTGTTGCTTAAAGAAAAAAAATATATATTCATGGATTGATGTTTGTATGATATAAATAATACTTATAAATGCCTAACAGAATGAGAGAAAAAACTGTGCAAAAAAGCAGAAAAGGGAAAATATATACATAAAAATAAATAAATAAATATTATCTTATCATCCGCCAAAATCTGCGTGTATATTTACATATAAATGATAAGAATCATAAAATATTGAGAATGTTCCACTAAAAATTTGAAAAAGCCACAAAATAAATCTAACATCTCACAAACGATGTAATGGGCCTAAAAATACAAATTAACAGAATGTATGCAAAACAAATAAAAACATCGAATTATTGAGTATTTGACATACTTGCTTGACACTTAAGCAAATATCACATAAATTGCCACGAGGTGATAATATTCATGTAATAATCGTTACCGAAAGGAGCCCTCTTGCCATTTGGATTTCATTGGAATGTTATTGGGAGTGTAGCGCAGGTGCCCATAAAGCACGAATAGCTATGCATTGCGCTAATTTATTTGCAAATGTTTATGATGCTAATTTCAGAAAGGGAGGGAAATGAGATTTACTTAAGCAAATTGGAAAATATGTGTTTGGTTGAGAATATTATCAGAGAATGTGCTTTATTTACCATTATGAAGATGTTCACTGCAATAATCGATTAATCTATGTTTTGTTAGAATGTTTGGAACATCTTTTAATATGTTAAAAAGCTACTTTAATATCAATTGATTCTGCTTTGAAATATTTAATCTGCGAAAATTTTTAGAAAACAACTGCTAACAATAAAATAACTACTAATCTTCACGACAATGGGCCATTGGCCGTAAGAAAGGATAATGATACATGACATGAATATAAATAATGCAAATGAATGAATAAAAAATAATAAAAAACGGCAAAATAATTAATTGTCTCAAAATTTGCAAAAAGTAGTAGTAACGTTGATATAAAAGAACATAAAGAAAATATTTTGATATTAATTCTTGCAGATTAATTAATGTTCATTAATCATTTCATTCATTCTTATACGGTGCATATTAAATATACAGAAAAAAAGAATATAGAAGAAAGAATTTTTCCGGGGATAACTTTTTAAATAGTTACTTTAAATTTCTTTTCTATTTGACAACAAATTATTTATTAACTAGGAAATGTGAAAAATCCGGAATACATATTTTAATTCAGGAATAAAATGTTATTTATCTTATTTAATATTTAAAA
The DNA here is from genome assembly GCA_026543865.1 of Argiope aurantia. Lineage (NCBI taxonomy): Eukaryota > Metazoa > Arthropoda > Arachnida > Araneae > Araneidae > Argiope > Argiope aurantia. Next base: position 13,478 of record JAPMOR010123740.1, read on the forward strand.
CAGGCTTCTTATTTTACTTTGATATCTTATTTTACTTCTATTTATCTTATTTTTTATTTACTTTGGAATTTTATATTATTTTTTTCTTAAAATCTGCTCCAATTAAATTTTAAAAAATTTGCTAAATAATTCTGACGACTAGCTGTTCACCCACCATATTAACAGTGATATTTTAGTTATAGTTCATTTAATATTTAGTTTAATTCATCAATCAGCATTGATGAACTGCATCTTATCTGGGTAACATAGAGCAATGAAATTGGTTAGCTGTGTTCGTAAACTGATAAAATGAACTGCGAATAAAAGTGGCGAAATCGGTCCACTTTTTGAGGTTAAGGTCTTTAATAAAAATTTATTTTGCAATATCTCTGTAAAAATGTAAGGCAGGCGATGTTGAAAATATATTTAGAAGTCACGAGCTTTCATATTAAATAAAAATTGGACCAGAAAATAGGATTAGGATTTTTTTGGGGGGGGGGGGAGAGGTTGCTATCTATTTTAAAGATATTCACATCAAATTCCTCCATTTAGGCAGACACTGCAAAAAAGTACTTTTTTCATTGATAAAATGCAAAATGAACAAATGAATAGCAATGGCTTGAAATATTCTGTTTTTCATTTTTTTTTTGGATTTTTGATGCAATTATCTGAATATTGCTTCTAATTTCGATTTCAAGAAATTCGAAGCAATATTGAGCTAATCGGTTCGTTTCGTTGCTCGGCAGCATCGGAATTCAATATACGAACGATAATTGGGAAAGGAAATTACTTGGTCAGAATCTTGGCTTCCGAACA
>JAPMOR010123763.1:0-12809 GCA_026543865.1 Argiope aurantia
AAAGCTTAATACAATAATATATATATGGATACATAAATACTTTAAAAATGTATTTCTCTTATTCAGATTGGAGCACAAATCTAAAATCAAAGAGTTCAGATAGAATAGATGTATTCTGTATATTTGATTTGCAGAACATATATCATAATTGGAAGTTGAAGTAAAAATATTAGGACTGATGCTACAATGTTGCATCACAAAAAAACTAATGAAGATAATACCAACTAAAGAAGCCGAGCAAAATACCTTCTTCAATATGTTAGGCCATATTAAAAAGGATTATTTGATTCACAAACAATGTGAAAAGTCTACCTAAAGCTTTCCTACATATTCTTAAATAACAGTATCTCCTCTATAGTCCTCTTCCATAAAACTGTGGACCTTTGATAAGACCATGAATGCCACAAGTGCTCAGATATTTACCTTGATAGTCCGAGGTAATTTTGTGCTTATAGTGCTGTGAAATTGCATTTGAATATTTTTTTCAACTATTCAAAACCAAAATTTGACATAAAGCTACAATTGTAGTCACAAGATCACACAATGGATTTCATTGATTTAAGTCAAAACATTTGTAAGTTATAGAATTTGCATTATTCAAAAGTATAGACTAACAGACAGTCAGTCATTCAACAGATCTGGTTCAACATTTTATATGGGTCTGCAGTTCAGATGCTAGAACTGCATACTAAAATTTATCTTACCAGTTCTTTGTGCTTTGGATTTATTGCATTTACTTATATTTGGACGGATGGACAAATAAATTTTTGCCTAGATTTGGTTCAAAATTTGATAAAATTCTACACATTAGAGAATACTACACATTTGAGGATTCTACACATTTGACGACACCACATACCGATTTTATCTCTCCAGCTTAAAGTGTTTTTGATTTATTGTATTCACAAATAGACAGACATAATTCCAAAAATCAGAAAAATCTCAGATTGTGTTTTAATCTTAGAAAATCAGAATTTTTTTCATATTGCGATGCTTTCTCTTTTCATACTTCATATACAAGGAAGTAAAAAAATATTAGTATCGAGTTTTAAATTTCAGTCCTTTAGAGGCAAACCCAAAATCTGGTCAATGCCTTATTATCATTATTATATTGATAATTTGTTTATTTCAATGCATTAATAGTGTCTTATTGCATAAAATGCATTTTTCATTTTTTCTAAGAATATGAAATGCTATTCTTAAATCAATTTATTTATTTACATCTTAAGAAAATTCAACATTCGGAACCCCACAAAATTTAATGTGTTCAGTGCATAAACAATTTTATGATAAAATGTTAAAAACTCGCAAATAATTAATATCAGACATTATCAGTACTATTATTATAAATTATAACTGATTTGATAATATAACAAAACACTCATTTGCAGGTAAGAATATTTTCCAGTTAAAATTGGGATAGTTCAAGTATCAGATAAAAAGAAAAAAAATGAATAAGCATCCCCCCCCTCTCTCTTTTTAGACTAAAGTTTTAAACCAGGATCATCTCAAAATTACTATGTTAGAAATCAACTTCTATGAAATTTAAATAACATCAACCAAATAACATGAAAATAATCAATGCATGGAAAATAATATTCAGTGGAATTTTAAAAAAAGCACCTGAAGATGGTGACCAGGTAGAGCTTCATGAAGTGCTAAAGATACCATATCATATTTTGGCCTAAAATGAAAATATATTATTTGAAATGCTAAAAAAAAATTATTCCATGAAACAAACTATTCTCTAATCGTGAACGGAAATAATTAAAAATATAAATATTTCCTTTTTCTCTTTTTTACAGACATAATTGAAGCTCAGATGTAACAACTAATTATAGACAACTTTTAAAATGTAAACTTTTAAAATACTTATAATCAATATTTGCTAAATTAAATTTCTATATACATATCATTTGTATATCATGTAAACATATAATGTATTGCTTTTACATCTTGTTTCAAAATGCAAAATTTGTTCCTTGAAATGTGTTTTTTTAAAAAAAGAAATAATTTCTTCAAATAGCCAACATTTGAGTCTTTCAAATTTATAAATACAGAATAAAATTAAAATATATATTGGAAAAAAATTAATTGACATAAATAACAATATAGCAAATTAACACATATCACATATAAAACACATATCATTTCATAATAATACTTTCAAGAAAAAGTACAAATTATCACAATTCATGAATATATATATATATAATATTTGTTAATTATTTTATGAATTACTCATTTAAAACAGGTGAATAACTGCATAGTAAAAAGTACTAAATTTCACAATAAAATCAGTAGATGTTTGAAAAATTTTGGGGGAGATAGTTGTACCTTGGAAACAGAGCTTAAATAAATAATTCCTATTTTAGTATTGTTGCATGATTGAAGTATGCTATATCAAACAACAAAAAAAATATTCAGTAGAATATAGTAAAAATAATTCGTGGGCATAAAATATTAGGTTTGAATAAGACTCTTACCACACTTTGATACTGTGAAAGGATCTGCAGCTTTTAAAATCATTTCCAATTATGTTCAAGGATTTCTTATACATTTTTTTAAACCATTAGACAAGAAAATGTGATATGGCACCTAGCCTTCAAATCCAAGTACATATGTAATAAAATTATTGATGGTACATCAGTTTCTTCGAATTTCTAACTAAGTTCAGTTTCTTGTAATTTTAATTCAACAGTCAATACAACTGCTCTTTATTATTATTATTTATTTTGCCATAGAACAGGTTCATTATAATAATAATGGAAATGATGACCAAAAAAAAAAAAAAAAGAAAGAAACGGGAGGGGGGGGGGGAGAATGGATATTTCACAAAAAATGTTATAGCAAACTAAAATAATTGAACTGAAATAATTAATAGGTGGTGCATCAATTTGTGTTCATCAATATGATTTTAAAGGTTTTATTTATAAAACTCTTGATAAAATAAAACATTTTAAGTCATTTTAAATATTTCTAAGAAAAACGATCTAAATAAATTTTTAAAAAGGAAGATTTTCTTACACTGCTTTGACATCCCCTGCATTAACATAAAATACTCCTGGTCTCTTCCCATCAAATGTACCAGCCAAATAATAGGCTGCTGGTCCACCACTCATTGATGCGCTTGATGGTCTTATTCTGAAAAATAAATTACATTTACTAAACCAACAATTTATAGATTAATTACTTGAAAATTGCCTTATTATAAAAACTAATTCTTATGTAAAACAAAAAGAGATGAAAAAGAGAAAAGAGACAAATAAAACAATTAATACAATTTAATTATTAAGTGCACAAAAAAAGATAAATTTTTTGAAATAATTTTTAAAATTTAAATTTGAAAATACTTTTTCTGAACCTAGAAGCTCACTGCATAGAATAATAGTTTTATAACTTTTCACATACCTAAAATTATATGAACAAAAAAAACTCCAGCAACTTATAAGCAATTAAGTTTTTTACAAGGTAAACAAAAAAGCTATAGCCTTGATAACTTTAATTTTCAGCTAATAATAAGAACAGAAAATGAATAATTGGTTGTAAACAAATATATATGCAAATGTTTCTTCAACAGCATATGTCATAAATAGAGAATCAAGCAGCTCTACATTGAAATAATAGACATACTCATTGTTTACCATCTATCTTCCCTTGGTGACTTATTCACTAGAATTTAACATTTATTTCTCATCAAGTTCAAACTAAATCAAAAATTGAATATGGCAATCTAAGTTCAATCTGCAAGAATTTTAGTCAAAAAGTAATGTCATTTGTGCAATTCATGTCATTAATCTTTAAGTGCATACACACACATACACATATATACAAAAAAAGAACAGAATTAATTAAAATATGTTTATACATATTAATAGCAGCATTAATAAAATGTACAAGCTGTAATTAAATACTTAAAAAATAATGCACTGCAATAAATAATTAAATTAAAATTTTCTCAAAGTACATTTCTAAAAATCTTTACATCTAAACTATTTTAAACATGTAAAAATTTAAAATGTTAAACATTCTTACTCAAGTTTATTATCTGGAATTTTATTGACCACTCTTCCTAGTAATGGTTGAATTTTATTGAAAACGAGACCTTTATACGCTTCTATAAGTTCTTCCTAAAAAAAGAAAAATCAATTTCACCAATAAAATGAAATTTTTAAACAGATTTTTCTAATGCAATATATTTTAATAACAAGCTATAATAATAAAATATACAAGAAAACCTATACTGAAGAAACAGTCAAAGGCATAACATAAATAAAAAGGCTTTAAGTATCATTTGTGTTAAAGGCTATAACCAAATAAGTCATTACAAATAAATTTTTTTTAAAAAAATTTTAATTTTTGAATGTTTTAATTAATTTATTCAGATATAAGAATCAATATTTAATAACTACTCGAAAACTGTCACATCTTTTAACTTTTAAAGAGATTATTAAAAAGATATATGATTTGAACTGGTAAACTAAGTAAAAGTTCAGAGAAATAATACACAATTAAAAAAACTTGTATCAACTAAAATAGCATGTTAATTATCAGTACAGCTAGGATTCTAGAATTATATAAATCCAGAAATCATGTTTTATTAAAATACTTAGACATAATTCTTAGAAAAAATTACAAAAAAAACTATCATCATGTATTAAATATTTGCCCAACATTTAAACATAAAGCTCAATTTATATTATATTTTTGCCCAAATGCATAACTTACTGCATCATTGAAATAGAAGTCATCATCCTCTCTCATCTTTTCAGCAAATTCTTTCACCGACATTTTAAGCTCGAGTGACTCAATAACCTTTAAAGACAAAGGTATAATGAAAAAATATGAATTTTAAAGGATTACTATGAAAGAAAAATAGTAAAATTTGTTATGTAATAGTTGAAAGAATACAATATAAGTGGGACTACTAAAATGCAAGAAAAAAATGCTACTTAATTGTTAAAAACTATCAATAAAATTTAAGAAAAAAATGCCTAAATTTAATTCTTAAAATATTCACTATTTTATCAGTAAAAAAATTCTCGATTCCATCAAGAATTTGGCAAAAATATATTGTTAAAATATCGTCGCTTGCTGTTCATGACATTTATCAATAACATTTTTTGTTCATAGCTATAAATTTCCTGAAAGTTGCAAACAAAACACTTTTCTGAATAGGCTTGGGTTGATATCCAAGTTTGCTGTTCATGAACAGCCTGATAATGATACTTGATTGTATTTGATACTTTTATAACTTATACTTTAATCTGATATTTTTGTACCTGACAAAAGAAATAATCAATTCTTTTCCTGTCAGAATGAAACCAATACTTTTTGACACAAAGTGAGAATTCGTCATCACACTTGTGCCAAGAATGGTAGCTGATACGAATACAAATATGTTACCAAATTGGGATTTTGCTTCTTTTGGAACAGGTACTAACAATGTGCTGATTGACTCGTGGATGAGTATAGAAAAGGAAGAACTTTATTAATATATTTAGTATAGGGAAAGGCAGGAATTGTGCACTGTTACAAGTAAAGAGCAATAATAGCTGGAAATGAAATATATATATTTAAAAATATCAACATGCTAATAGCATTGTTGAGGCAGGACAGCAAATTAGTCTGATTATGTTCCATTCATAATAAATTCAAAAGTATACCAAGTACCTGATACTCTTTGTCCGCATGAGTTTTATGTGCCTACTACTTTTGTACACTTAGCACAAAATATCAGGGGAGTATAGTATCAGCCAATTCTATTTCCAAATACTCCATGGTTATCAAATAGATATATCATATATATAATATATCATTGAATCAAATATATCAGTTAATTCATTTAAATGCAAAACCTACAACATATAACAAAATGTACCATAGATTATTTATTTTTTAAATTCTGGTCTTTGAAAAATAATGCCCTTCTTTTTATCTTCCACTAATTATGACTCTTTCTAAAATAAATTGAAGTTAACTTCAAAAGTTGCTTCTTTTTGGCCATGCATCAGCAAAATTGTGTTTATATATACACTTAGAAAAGAAAGTAATGCACATTTATATAATGAAAATGTACCTTCTCCATCTCTTTTAAAATTCTTTCCACTTCCTTTTTTCCAATTTCATGAACTTCTTCAGGGGTTAAAAAATAACTAAGGTGAAAGTCTAAGCACATCTGATAAATTTCAATTCCATTGGGCAGTGTAAATATGCCGATTTTGGGCCTGCAATGTTTAAAGTATTCCTAGAAGTAGAAACAAGTTTATTTTTAATACCTATCATATATTATTTTAAAAAGAGAATTTTAATAATAAATTATGCTTACTTTTTCAAGAAATTCCTTTAGCATTTTGAAAGCAGGTATAACATTATGTGAAATGGAATCAACAGCCTCAAGAAGTAAAGCTTTCCTACAGGAATATCAACAAAAAAAAGTAGTGTAAAAGTCTTACAGGATAAGAAATAATATTTCAAATTATTCAAATCATATATGTATTTATTTTGTTATTTCTAAGAATCAGATTTGATTGATAGGTTCTGACTTTTTTCCCATCAAGTTCTATAATGTGCTTTTATATTTCATGAATTAAAGAAACCAAAATATTTTTATCCAACCTAAAACAAGCATTGACTAGAACAGCTGAATAAAATTCTTTCAAAAAATTTCTAATGTAAAAAAGAAAAAAAAAATGCTATAAAATGCATTATGCAAAAGTTTTCTGACTGGTACTCTCAGCAGAACTGCTGGTTTGCAGGAAATACTGGTTATATTTGATTTCTGATAAATTATTTAGATATAACTTCATCCCCATAATTCTACCAAATTATCTGTCATTACAGCCATGCTATTTTAATTGTCCTACTTAAGTGCTGTTTATAGGATTTATTTTCTAGCCTAAAATTATTCTGAATAGTGATTTAAGGCAAAAAGAATATAGTTTCCGCTTTTTTCTTTCTAAAAAAAAACAATTTCAACACATTAATTGTCATATATCAAAGAATATTTAACAGATTATAAAAAAAGACATAAGCAAAATAAAAATAAAAAAGACCTAAGAAATCAAAGTATTCCAAAATCTGTTTTAGTTCAGTCATAAAATTTATTAATACAAATATATATGCATATACTGAAGCAAAAACTATGAAAAATGATATTTAACAATTTAGATAAAAGCTGTTTGTCCAAACATAATGCAGAGTTCAGGGATTTTTGAAGGATACATTTGCATATATATTTTGAAATACATGACTTATATAATCTTTTAAACAAACTATCAATATCAAGGTCAGAAAATTGCTTTTGTGAAAATATTTTATTATGAATTCTAAAATTTTTAACCTACTTTTTTTCATCAGTAACAGTATCGGGTAATGACAAGAAAGGCTTATAAAATATACATTCTTCTGGATTCTTTTCAAGAACATCTAATTGATCTAAAACATCAATTTGATCGGGTATTGCAGCCTATATAGAAATTACAGAGAAAATAAAGAGATAAAAGGTTGAATGAAAAAATTATAAACAGAGCATGCAACAAAGAATTTTGTTAAAAGATTGTTTTTATTTGAAAATTATAAGAAATGGAATAACATGCTACAATGAAAAAAGAAAGAAAATTAAAATAAAACAAAAAAAAGTGATTTTTAGAACAAAACAAAAAATAAATAAAATCCTTTTATTCATTTAATGAAGGCATCCTAAAGGAATTCAATATCCATAACTCTCCATTCTAATATAAATTTAGTTCAGTTCGATTACCAGTTTTTTACCAGACCATATTAATAATATTAATTTAATCATATAAATTAACTTTGATAATCTACAATAAATGAAAATAGTTTAGTTTCAAATTATAACTAAAAATAAATGAATTCTGATTCTGATTGGTGAGCTATGCCTGCAAAGCAAAGTAATTATTTGGCAAAATCCTTCTGGTTGTCAAGGAAGTTTTATTCTGTGATATTTTCCAAAAATGGAGGACAAGGCAGATGACCACTGACAGCTTTACTAGAGGTCATGAGCCTTCATATGAAAAAAAAGAAAAATAATAATAGTAATAAATTTAGTACAATGATTATTCGATGGAAGATAGAAAAATTTTTCCCAATAAAAAAATATTTAGTGAATGTAATATTTTTGAGATTGCTAGCAACACATAAGGATGGCAGAAGTTCATTGAAAACATATCTAGCAGTTGTATACTTTCATTAATTCAAAATTCACTCCATTTCAACCAAAGACCATACAGAAAGAGATATAGTCACACAAAGCAACCCCAATTAATTAAGAAGCATAAGCATTATTTGTATAGTAAAGGGCAAAATTTTAGACCCAGTCCATTTGAATATGCCCCCATTCAGTGTGTTCAAGCAGCAGAGTACCCACTCATTGTGCCAACCATTCAAGTTCATACCAGCAGAAAAAGACGCATTCCATCACTTCACATTTGAATTATGAGATATTATATTTACAAATTCATTATATAGTATAATTATATCATTGCAATAACAATTAAACAAAATTTACACTTGGAATACAATTTAATTATGGCATTATTTCAGAAAATACATAACAATCAAATAATATCAACACAATTAAAAAACCTGTTGTAAAACTTCATTAAAGAATTCTTTAAAAGAGTAAAGATGAATTAGTTAAAAAAGTCTATGCCAGTCGAGATAAGATACTGAGCTTTCATATAAAAAAATGGCAAAATAAGATTAATGGGTGGGTAATTAAATGCAAGTTGGGTTTATTAGTTAATTTTGCCAATTATTTTAAATATATATATATAAGGCCAACCATTATAGAATGGATCTGATATTAGTATTTCAAAGATAATTTTATAATATAAAGCTAACTACTAAATGGAATTCAAAATCCAAGAATTAATTTTAAAAAAATTAGAATTGAGAAAATTTAACTTTAATAAACTTGTGATTTAATTAAAAGAAAATAAAATTCAAGAAAACAGGTTCTATATTTCTGTAAATAATAATAGTTAAAAAATAGTATAAATTATACAAAAGTATTTATTTCGTTTATATGAACCTAATATTTTCCAACTAACGCACACCAAAATTAATCCTACTGATAATCTTTTTAGGTAAATAATGTTTGTAATACAGTTAAAATTTATTATGAAAAAAACTAATTTTATTTTTAACAAACAATTACCAATACAAAACATTAACATCAAATAAAACTTGCTAATGATCGTAAATAAAGTGTGCACCAGATTTGTCACATCATAGAAAGTTTTCACACAAAAATACAATATTTTCATTATTTTTCTAGTAAAAAACTAGCGACAGTAATATCCTTAAACTTTCTTGCATACTCTCAAATAAAGATTTTTATCTCCTACCCTTTGCATAAAATTGCACACCTTGGCTAAAGCCATGAATGCATTGCATGACCTTTGCAAAAAATAGTTATGAAATATATATGTTTGCCATGAATCTAGATTTCTTACTGAATATATAGTGCAAATATACATTTTGGACTTTTTTTAGACTGATTCAAACGATTTAACACTGAACTATAGATATAGTCAAAAAATCAAATATCGGATTTTATTGATTTAAGTCATTGCATTTATGAATTGTTGAATTTACACACATCTAAAACAATAGATGGGCAGACGGTCAACCTTTTGAGAGATTTTTTTCAAAATTTAATAAAAATCTGTATTTTAGATTCTAAACCTATTTACTAAATTTTATCTATCTAGCTCTTTACATTTTATAACTAATAAATTCATTTGTACTATTCATTATCCATACTGTTTATATTGTTCCAAATCTGTAACATTCCTTCCCAGCATGGTTAGTTCAATCACTGAAAAGATCGTTTTACGATCTTTTCAGTGATTTTTTCAGTGATTTTTTCAGCTCTGTTGGATGCTGATCGGCTGCCGAATCAGTGATCCCAGAGCTTGGTGATAAACTTGACGACCATTTTGTGACATAGCAACGAATTTGGCGGCAAAATAGATAATACTGAAATTTTCCAGAATTTTGGGCCAATAGGAACCGAGATATACCTGATTGTTCCAGAGCCTTCTCTACCCGGCTTCGGGAACTATAAAAAGTCGGCAGTCTAAGCTGAAAAGAGTCGTGTGTAGAGTCGTCGAGAGGTTTAGAGTCGCAAAATGAGTCAACGGCACATAGTTGTATCAGTCCAGTGAAGCACAAGCGTTGTATGGAGCTCAAGAGTTTAGTGAATTGAGCTGTGTGCCGAGTACTGGAATCTATTATAGAAGCAGCATCGAGTCGTGTGAGGGGTAGTCGTATAGTAGTGAGACAATCGTCTAGTAGTAAGTCGGCAGTTGGATACAACTAAAGCGAGGTGACAATAGAGAATTGCAGGCGTTTGGAGACAGTAGAGAGTAGCTACGAAGATTGCTTCCTCCAGCTGAATTCAGTCTGGCCACTTGGGCGCCGTGGTTGTTATTATTACCGATTACTACTTGTGGGCTACTGTTTATTATAGTATGCTGCTGTGTACTGCTTGTACATGTCTCGGCTGCTCATTTATTATCTGCATATTCTTGTTTTCATATTAATAAAAGTCGTCATACGTTACTAAGGACTGTTTAAGGACCAACGACTAAAAAATAGAAATAACCTCGAATTCAATAACAATATGTTGACCATGAGAAAGCATAATTCTTTTATAGCAGCAGCAATGGCATAGGTCAAATAGAAACCATGTTATAATTATGTCAGTAGCAGACACTAGACTTCTCTTTTAATATATTAAATAAAATATATTCATCAACCTAATATTAAAAACTATAATACTGCAATACTTTTTTTTAATTTCATCTATTTTTCTTGTTTTCTGATTTTGTTACTATACTGTTTAAAAATTAGAAACAATAAATTAGTTAAATTAACAACAATTAAAAGAATTAAACAATTAAAAGTTACTTAATTGAAAATATTTATCTCTCATTTCTCAAGAAAATATTTGCCATAATTTAATAGATTGAATCATTAACAATAATTTTTTAATATATATTTATAAAAAAAAAGAGCTTTCTACATAATTTGATTATAAATTTGATAAAGAATTGTAATCAGTTACCAAAATTACTTACCACAGATATTTTGTGAAAAGTCATCTTTTGTTTAATACCATCTCTCATTATTTCAATCATCTGAGATATCTATTAAAAAATTTTATTTACAAAAATGCATGCAAAAATCCTTAAACGAAATATATTTTACACATAATGAATCTAAGCCATAAAAACATTTTTAAACTGTTCAACATTTTCAAATTGTATTAATCTGAAACATTTTTATATTTCATTAATACATATTATTGGAAACTTTAAAAAAAAATTAAAGAGATGCGGCAAATAATAAAATAAAATGCTGGTAATCATCTGGCTGGATTAAGATGCTCACTTAATGGCAAGAGAATAGTATAGGATGTGACTTAAAAGAAACAAACTTTCTTTCTGTTTGTTTGCTTATTGACAAATTAGTTTTCATATTGTCAGCATAATTCAAGAATAATTGGCAAAATTGTAAAGTTATTCAGCTAAAATATCACCCAGAACAATTGAATTGCTAAGAAAATAAATGAAAGATTTCAAAGAATCTTCAGTGTTTGATTTCAAATAATTTTTAATTCTTTGCTACATTTTTATAAAATTTCAAAAGGCAAAATATACCAATGATGCAATTAATTTTATACTATTTATAAAAAAAAAAATATGTTTAAGCATGCAAAATAATTCATTTAATTAAAGAGAGCATAATAAAGCATATTTTAAAAACAATCTCTGAAAATACAAAGTCAGTTTCTTGGTTTTATTTTATTAATCAAAAAATAGGTTATAAACTAAAAAATATTTAATGCTTTGCATCAATTATGTTTTTTTAAAAGCTTTCTAGAACTTATCAAATAATTTTTATTTTAATAATTATATGAATTTAAAAAGATAGATTCATAATTTTTGCAATTTCATGCAAACAGGCTACTAATAATGCTATTAACATTTTATCATGAATATAAGATATAACCAAAAGTTTATTTCTTTCTTGATTCCAAATCAATGTTAATTATTTTTGTTCTATTAAATACACATTAAGAGAATATATAGCACATTTCTGTTCATATGCACAAAATTAGTATTTATCATATTGTGATTCATATGGGGTCATATTCGAAAACTGATATTTTTCACAGGCTTATTTGAAAGCTGGTGGAATGAACAAGTCTTTAGTAAATTTGACGGTTCGTAAATAGAATGTTTAGGTATACAATATTAAAGCATTTGGTAATAATTTGATTTTGCATTTCATCAAAATTTCGTTATTTGCAGCTTAGATTTAAATCCAGGAATCACAATGAAAATTGTGTCATTTTATAGATTTCTTCTCTTTCAAAACTGTGCTTATTTTATGTATAAGTTTGACAATTTTTTTCCGTCCAATCAGAAGCATATTCATTTTATCCACCATAATTTGAAAACAGTGAGGGATAGGACAGGGTTGCTGTAGTGTTTTATGATCCACAGTGGCTCTTCTATCCCCCTCTTTCATTTGGCAGATTAGGTCAGACTCCCACTGTACAGCTTTCTTGTAATAATCTTTATCTTTAATAATAATATACCTTTCATATAATAATTATAGCCATATAGGCCAGAATTTTTTTTTTTTTTAAATTTCTCTTTTTCCATAAGATTATTGCCGTAACAGAAACCATGCACTCGCTGAGAATTGGTAAAAATTGAAAGGAATGACTTTATTATAGATAATGGAGATAAGAAATTTATCTTAGTGATTTT
>JAPMOR010123780.1:0-34319 GCA_026543865.1 Argiope aurantia
TTTTTTTTTTCTTTTTTTCTTTTAGTTTCATATGATGCTAATGTTAGCTACAACGTCATTATTTAATGTTAAAAATAGCTTCATTATTTAATGTTAAAAATAGCTTCATTATTTAATGTTATAATTAACCAAAAATATAATTTAATTCATTAACTTTGTAAACATTTTATTTGTATTTTAAAACAATGTTGGAGCAGACTTTGTCTTATTTAAAGTGACAGTATAAAGGCATATGAAATGAAATAATAATAATAAACTATGCTTTCTAAAAACAAGGGTGAAAAATTCTGAAGCATTCATCTGTTAATAAAATTGGAATCAATCTTAATAAAATAAAATATTTAATAAAAAATTTGATCAAAATCGCGTAATTGTTTTTAATGGCATTGCTTCAGACATCAAGATGAGGAAATTTTTAACAAGAAATTCTCGATATTAAAGCATATTGACAGTTACTTAAACTAAAGTGGTAAGCATTTTAACTTGCTTTAGTAGAAACTAAGTAAATTATTTTTTGCTTGGAGGATCATCATTTATGTATGATACAATTCAAAACTTAAATTTCATTTCTTTGATTACTATTTAATTCCAAATTATATAGAATGGAGCATCGAACTACGAAATTCAATCGTAATATTTATAGAATTTAGACAGGTATCAATCAGCACAGAGTACTTGCACAGAAGCACAATGACCGGGGATAGAGAGGAAAATATTAATGACCGGGATGTCGACATTAGCCAGAAAAATTAATACATTTATCTCCTTTTTAAAGTTAAATATGATGAGAAGATGAAATAGTAGCATAACCCCTGGTACCATTAATATTTGTAAAGCCACTGGGGGAAAAATAATATTTTGCCCTGAACTTACTTACAGTTGTTGTGCTCCTGGACTTGCACACCACACTAATATGAAGACTACGCATTTGGACCTCATTTAAGTTTTAACTGCAATATTTGGAAAACTAAACTAGCTATTTCTTAGACAATACTCACTTTCTTTACTCAATTCAGTTATAAGCGTGAAATACTTCATTTATGTTAATTAATTATTTATTATGAATATACTATTATGTGATTAATACAATATAACTTATAAGTATAAGACTGTCTATTGTGTATGAAAAATATTTTCGCCAAAATCAAACATAAATTTATTTTAATTTGATTTGCTGTTTTTTTATTAGATTGTAGAGCGTAATTAACAGAATTAATTTAGAGAGGGAAAAATAAAGATGAAACCTGTTGAAATTGGAGAAATAATAATGGAAGAGAGGTTAATGGCCTCAATAAGTCATTTCTGAACCCAAAGACGCAATTTTATCTCTCAAATTAAGGACATGTTTATTGTTTTATTCATATATAACAAACCTTCATATGTGCATGTGCTTCTGGCTTCTTTTATATAAAAATATTGTAGTATTTACAATTTTCTTCACTTTATATCTTTTAAGCTTAATTTAATGAATTGAAGGTACTTAGTATTGTCCCCTTAATTTCTGAGCTCTGTCCAAACATCTGAATATCCATACTAGGTTTATCTCTTTTAATTGATATGTATTCTACTTCTCAAAACAAAACACTGGCAACCTAAATCTGTTTTAAGTTTTATCGCCAAACATCGGATTCTGTCTATGACATCTCGCCAATTGTGCCACCCCTTTCCGGAAAAGAATGAATCCCTGCCGGCGCGTCTGTGACAAAGTAGGCACGTATGTATGGGCGAGTGTGTACAGCAGGCAGGCGACACTGCAACGCGTCCTGCTCATGAATATTCCATGAGCGAGGCACGTCAACTCCAGCTGGCTGCTCTCCCCCGACTACCCTCTCACCTCCTTTTCCTCGTCTTGTCCTCCCCCTCCTTCCGAATTCGAAGGATTTTTCTCTTTCTCCCCTTTTACCCCCGCATCCCAGAGTGGGAATTTTTACTTCTGCACCCCTTTTCTGTTTATTCTGCTTCGTTGTTTCGTCGATCCCTCCCCCGCCCCTATGCTTCTGAACAAGAAGGGGGCTCGGTTGCAAACGGTATGCTTTTATTTATTAGTTTTCGTCATAATTTATTCTAAAAAGCTGCCATTCTTGCATATCTTAAGAATATTTTTTTCTTTCTTATTTGACTTTACAAAGAATTCTTTGGAAGTTTCTTTGTACCTTATATTAGGTACATGTCGCTTTCCGTGTGGGTATGACAGGAAATAAAGGTTCGGAATTCTCGAATTTAATTTGATAAAGATATTACGAACCTCAAAATGTATTTACATATTTTCGATTTATAAATAAAAAAAATCAAAGAAGATAATATTTAATATTTGTGACTGAACTCAAAATATTATCTATTTATTTGCATATCGTTTTTTGTAGTCCAACCTCATCGAGAAATATTTTCCATCCTCTTTTGGAATCAAATAAGTTAAAAAAAAAAACTCAACAGGAAGAGGCACGATTACAACGTACATACTTTTATTTAGTATTTTTTTTCATAATTTATTCTAAAGGTAATTATTCTTGCATAATCTAGAAAAATTATTTATTCATTTACTTTCATATCCTATATGTGACTTCACAAGGAATTAATTCTTCAGAAATTTGCTTGTACTTATTATTGATACACGCTACGTTTCTATTAGGGTATTCCATAAGTTTATTTCCTATTTCTAATATGAAATGAATACACAATGTTTACTGTTTAAGATATTATTTATTTTGTTATATAAGAACCCTTTTTCTCTATTATCTTCTTCCATCTCTCAGGTGGCCTCATGATACTTTCTTTCCAAAATTGTGTTTTGGGCAAGAAATATTCCTCGAGATGCGCTTTTATTTCGCTGATGAATTTAAGCGCTTATAGAGAAAAGAATTGCTTGAGGACAGAAAGAAGTAATAATCGGATGGAGCGAGATCTGGAGAGTATGTAGAATGCGGTAAAACATCCCAATCAAACTTTAAGAGCTTCTCTCTTACGACTAATGCAATATGTGGTTTCGTGTTGTCATGATGTAAAACAACGCTTCGTCAGTTCATTAAAAAATTGCACTTTTCCAATCCAACCAAATGGACAAAAGAACTTTTTTGGAGTGTAGCCCCGGCTTATCTAGTAAAACAACTCTGGTACGACTGACACCGATGACATAGACGGCTAATAGATAAGTCTGCATGTTTGCACAAGCAGAACCAGAGAAGACCATTCATAGGGCGATGAAAAATAAACTCTTGGGAGACCCTAATATATGTGTATGTTAGAATGTAATGTGCAGATATCTCAAAAGTAAACTTATGAAGATGATCCAACACTCAAACATATATAAATATTCTACATGTATCCCTAGATGTAAATAAGAGAAATATTTCATAAATGGAATCCAAACTCAAAAAAAAAAAAAAAAAAAACTATTTACTTACTAGTATATCATTTTCTGTAAATCAAAATAAGCCTAAAATATTTTTTTTCTTGCTTACGACTGCTATTTTACAATTGAATAAATTGCAGGACAGACCACTTAAAAGAGGTTCGGTTAAAAGTGGTAACATTTTACACATCGGGTTCACCATATTTTTATTTTAAAGATTGCTATTCGTGCTTATCTTGGGAACAGTATCTCCTTTCTGGTTCTTTTCTCAAATATGAAGTATAGAGAAAATATTATTATCGTCAAAAAACTCGAATTTGATATTTTGGTGACTCTTCACAAATCAGATCTTTCAGAAATCGTAAAACACATTTATTGTCATTGAACACAATAATAAAAACGCTTTCAGCTGCGTGAAGAAAATTATGCACATAGACTTAAGATTAAATTTCTAGATTTCTCTAAAATTCTGAACAAATTATATGCAGAGGAAGGAAGTCTGTCCGGCTGGCTGTTAAGTAAAAAAGAGCTTGATAACTTCTGTAGTTATTTGTGAAATTTTGGTTTCAATCGGTAAGATTAAAGGATTTTTCAAAGATCGGCAACAATCCTATCGGTAAGATAAGATTTTTTCAAAATATATATTCGCTCGATAGATTCAGTAAAAATGCTAGATTCATAAAGATCTATAATTACCATGAAGGCATCCATATTCTTACATAAAATCGATAATTTTATGAAGGGGAAGGGGGGTTAGACTTCTTATTGGAAAGTATATTAAAGGCTTCATTACATTAAAGGCTTCATTTATCGAAAAGCCAGCGTCATGGTCTAGGGATATTGCGTCATCCCCGTGAACTAGACGTCCCGTGTTCGAATCTTGGTTCGGGCATTGCTGTTCTATAGCCTGTGCTTTATCTGTGAGGTGCGTGAATGGGCCCGCCAGTGAAAAGCGCTTGTGCAAGCGAGTGTGTGCGTGTTTCTTCTTCATATGAGCTTAGAAGTCAGACTTCTGCCCTCGGGTGCTCAGGGGTCTTTACCCTCAGAAGCTACTGCGCAAAAACTTGACTTAAAATAGTCAAACGAAAAAAAATGTATCGAGAGGCTATCATTTTATTCAGACTGGCAATTAAACAATATAAGGTCCTTCGTTTTGAAAGGACCATTTGAAAAATTAAAATTCAAGATAACAGTAGAAACATTTATACTTCTATGGAATCGTAACGTCTCAGAGAGGAACCTCAAAGATAATGGGACTGTAGAATTTCATCGGTTCTAACTAACTTATTAGACAAAGACCGAATTATTAAGTAAAAATTTAAATTGTTAAATAATGAACTTGTGATAATTTTTACATCACATATTTTCATTGCATAATATGAAACAAGATGATGCTTTAACAATATCTCTTTTGATGCAAATTTCCCCTCAGCATGATATATTAGCTCGGCTCCAGTCACTATTGCTCCTCGTCCCATATCTCAGGAATTTTTGTCTGCAACTTGGATGCTCCATATGTATTGCTGGAAAAACTTCTGGCAAAATCTATTGATCTAATAGTATTTTTTGATGTTCTTTAATAATATATAATGAATTTCCTCAAAATAATTATAACTCTTTCATTAATCACAAGAGATTTCATAAACATAGCTGTAGAGAAATAAGACCTCTTGCTGTTATAACAACTCAATAATCTCAGTGGCAAACTTAGTAATATTCCATTTATTTCAAAAAAGGAAAAATGATTAAATTATTTTTTTAATTAATTTAAAAGGTAAAATTAAATTAGATGACAAAAATTATATTAAAAACTTAAAGATGATAGATAGAGAATAATAACCACACATTTACCATTTTTTCAACATTACCACAGCCTTCAAAATTTTAGTTTGAAATATGATTGGGCGTATTACCCTTAGATGCCCTAATAAAAATCAGTGTAGGAACTTTAAATGCGCCCAAACACTCCTTAGTTGGCTAATGATTCAGATTTCTGGGAAATTCTGGGTTGATTTGGATTTCTGGGTAAATTCTGCGTTGGCGTAGCTTTCTGAAAAAAAGTTTTACTATCTTCAAATCAGATCATGATTGAAATATCCTCATTTTTGATTGACGCTGGAAATACGAAAACAGAATTTTGAAGGGGGATTGACGAATAATCTAGGTTTAACGAGTGATCCAGATTCAGAACTATATTATAACTCTGAATCAGAATCATTCGTTAAATCTGGATTATTTTCTTTTCTATCTTTTGGAAGCTGGGAAGAATTCTCTAAGTTATTGTTGAATCTGTTAAAGGATTTTTATAGTTCTAGTTATATTGCTTACATAGTCATTCCTTAAATATGTCGGTTTTAACATTATCAATTAAATTGAATAAAGTATGGAAAACAGTAGAGAATCTGAAAATTTATTCTTATCTGAAAACTAATCCTACCGGGGAACCAAGCTATTCAACAAAACAAGAGTTTTTATTCTCCTAACATCTGTAGTATTTTCTACATTATATCTTTATTTTAATTCAACAAAAATTGTTGAATCTTCACCATTAATTTCTAGTCACGTTGCTTTATTGATACTATCGTTGGTTTCGTAAGAATAAGGATAGTTTTACTAAAAATGGAAAAGGGCGAGTGAATGTCATTCTAACTGTAAAATGATCGTTCCATACAATTTACTAACTTTCATGAATAAGAAGAACAAAACAAAGAATACTTGTTGCATTTGGTCGAAACGATTGTCTTCAATTTGTTTTGAGAAACATAATAAGAGGAAGTATCAATATGTAATGTACACACATAAATAAAAAATGCAACTAATGACACAGTATGAAATGGAAATGGGAGTATCACCAATTTTCTGTTTTGCAGCATGAGTGCCATTCCTGCAGAGACATTTTCTCAAGTTCTGGATTAGTTTAAATATCCAGATCTCATAAAATGGCAGTTAAAATATCATCGACTGCTAGTGGAGAAGCTGTCTCATGGTCCATTTGAGATGCTCTTCAGAGTCAAGCTTCTGCCCAACAAAGAATCTCACGTGCTTTATCTTGAGACGTGCGCCCAAACAAAAGAAAATCTAAGGGTTCCATGTTCCCACTGCTTTTCGGCAGGTATTTATAATAGTTTTTGCCAGTTCAAACTAAATTGCAAAGATTCGGTTTATAAATTTTGGAGTGCCCACAATAGAACCTAAGCATGGAATTATATTCTGCTAAGATCTATGAAAAAGCTCATTAGCGTTAGGAGCTTAAGTCAGATAACCACAAATGAACCATGCAACATCGTCTATACGCGCAGCCGATGGCATTTTATGAAAACTGGATTTTCGAATTGTTTCATTGCAAGCTAAAGGGAATTATCTGTTCTTATAAATAAAGCTCAATGCGTGTGTATGTGTGTTGGCCCTCTACAGGCCAGGTCATTTGACCTACAGCTACTAAATTTGGTACATGTATACCTTAGAGGTCGGGAATGTGCACTTGGGGTCCCTTTTTGGAATTTTTATTTAGAATTTTAACTATTAATTAAAAACTAACTTTCCCTCCAAAAAAAATCTTCCATTTTCCCCACCGCCAAATCAGTAAGGCTTCAGTTTTTTTCCTCAACAGTAATGAGGCTAGGGCTAACATTTTTCGGCCGATTATTTCAAGCGATTCTGTTTATTTTCTTAATGTTTTATGCATCTAAAATTAAACATTGTTAATTAATCGATCTTTCAGATTCATTCTGAAGTACTTTTGAATTAAAATAACGCAGAATAAAGGAAATTAAAAATGTCTAATCTGCATAGCGTTAACCCAACTGGCGTAGAATAATTCACGCATTTGCGTTACCGTAACTGGCGATGAAAATTCACGCATGCGCATTGTGTTCTAATTGTTGAGAACGGATGCGGATTTGATTTAAATTATTTTTAGGTTAGTTGTATGTTTTTGTAATTAAATTGTATTTATGTTAGTTATATATTTTTTGTATATGCTTATAGTTTTAAGTACATCGCTTTTTAAGTAGTTTTTTAAACCTGTTTTCGACCGATTATTTTAAACGATTCATTTTATTTTCTTAGGGTTTGATGCATTTAAAATTAAACATTGTTAATTAATCGATCTGATCATGATGAATCTGAGAAAATTTTGTTGAGAAATTCTTGAGATTTTACATAAATTAAGAAATATATTCTTTAGTTCCCATAAAGTTTAAACGCTCAGTGACTCTATTAACAGTAATCATATTATAAAAAAATGCTTTGTTTCAGTAAAAAATATTATTATATTAATTACAGATTAATTTTTTCCACTTAAATTTAAAGCATAAATTCTACGGGAGCTAACAGAAAATTAGAGAGATACATATTATGTTATGACTGAAGGCTTTTATAATATTATGAGTGAATTATATGACTATCAAAATTTGAAGTTTTAAAATATTTTGACGTAGAATCTATTAAAGTAGGAATTGCGTAAAATATTTAATTATTTAAATTTAAACAAACATTAAGATTGGCGGCTAGTATGAAATAAATGGCAGCTATGTTCGAAAAGTAGAAATTGGCAATGCTTTCATTTCCGTTCCATATTGTTATTCATTTTTTTTTCTTATTGTGTTCAAAATTATATACGTTACTGATTGATACACCCTCGTATAATCATGAGTTCCACTTTAAGCAATGAAAACATACATTTTTCGCAGCATAATCAAAATACACGATGGATAACAGTTTGGAATCTTAAAAGATAAAGTGTACTGCAACTCCGAATTTTATTTCATTGGATACGAAGTATAGAGGAAATATTGTAATCAACAAAATATTCGAAAAGATTTTAACGAATTTCTAAGTTTCAAGCCTCACTGAATTCGAGAAGAAATATATTTAACATTAGGCCCATCTGTCAGTGAACAAGATTGCTCAAAAACACTTTGAGCTAGACAGATGAAATTTGTTACATTGATTTAAGACCAAATATGTAGATTTCAATCAAATTTGAACGAAGTCGAATCAGAGAAAATCTGCTTCTCTACCTGTTAGAGTACAAATAAAGATGACGACAAAACGAAAGGACTCAGGTAGATCAAACTTGGTGCGTATATCTAGCTTCTCAAATACAGATTGTTCTTAAATTTTGAATCAAATCTGTAAAAGGATTACTCTTCTGTCAATCTGTGCTTACCCGTGCATATAAATCCAAAAAGTCGTGGACGCAATGACGTAAATCAATCAAATTTGTTATGTTATCTTGTGATTGTAACTATAATTTCGTGTGAAACTTTGGTTTCAGTAGGTTTAAAAAAAGTGTCCAAAATGCATATTCATGCAATAGATTTAGTAAAAATACAAAATTTGCGCCAAAGATCTATATTTCGTTACTATGCCATGAAGGCATCCATGGCTTTATCTGCGGTATACAATTTTATGCAGGAAGAGAAAGATAAGACATTTATTGGAATGTATGGTAGAAAATTAAATTTTGTACTGGTTTATTTAATTTTACAGATTTTTTTTCTTCTTCTCTGTTTTTTTTGGTAACCTTATATTGGTTTAATATTGCTTATCATGTAAACGGGACATGCAATAAATTTTTGGAATACTTGAAAATAATTTAAATGATATTCAATCTGGAAAGAAATATAAATATTATATTCAAGGTCACATAGACGAGAATCAAAATTGGCGAACGCTATTTCTTATTCAAAGGTTTGAATTACCGACGAGTTATCATTTTATTCAAAAGCTTATTTAGACAATACGAGGTTCTTCGTTTTGGGTGGGCACTTAGAAAATTAAATTCAAAATGACAGTTACAGTATTTATGCGTCTATGTAACAGCAAGGTCAGGAAACGGGCACTCAAAGATTATGGCCCTGATGGGTTTTGTCGGACCTAACCAATTTATAATCGTTGAAAAAAGATTTTATACTTTTAGAAGCATTTATGTTAAGCCAATATTTTTACGTCAGTAAAATCACGTTCTAGTAAGAGTTAAAAAAAATCGAACAATATTATGTAACTGTTCCATCAGGGGGAATGTTATTTCTGCAGATCCAGGGGCCTTACTGGAATGGAAATATTGGTTTCTATAAATGTTTCTATATTGTGTCCTAGTCTCTGACTTCAATTTTTTCACTTGTTTATATCTTCTAACTTGAAAGGATGCATAAAAATTAGCTTATTATATTTAAAATGGATTATAGTTCTGAACTACACTTTGCAATGAAAAAATTGTTTTAATTAAATAGTTACTCATTACGTCTAAATTTACAAAAATAGAAAAGTAAAAACTAATATATATATCTGATGATTAGCTAATGCGCCCGCTTGAAAGGATTTGTTTCGGCTATAACACCCAGGACGAAACGTGAGTCACAGAGAGAATAAAAGAGATTTAAAAAAAAAAAAAAGGATTTCAGTTCGTTCGTAGCCGAATGGATAAATCTTACCAATCTATGGCGATTTTTTTGGCCATTTGTCACTAGCTTCAAATCGATACATAAGTATCGAATCGCACACTATCCTATGCAACGTAATAATAACCATGTTTGTAATCATCTATTTTTTCCACCATTATACCATGAATGCTACCGCCATATTCTTTTCAATAACGAACATTAAAATTTGCATAAAAATGTCATTCGAATGAAGATACAAGTTTTTCTTGTATGAAATCTAAGCAATCAATGAATATATTTATGCAATTCTGTATATTCCTCATCTCGGATGAAAGGTAATACAGGGTTTTACCTAAAAACTGGATATTCCATAGTTCCAAAAGTTATTACTTCAACTCAGGTAGATCTAAAACCAAAATTTGAATATAGACAAGTTCAACATTGTTAAATTTTAACAATCTAATTTTTTGACAATTAAGTATTTTTTCTTTGTGCGTGAAAATGTAAAAATTGAATAAGCGCATGTAATTAAACACAAGGAGAAGATTTCTGTAAGAATTAATTATTCTAGAATACCCAACTAAACATTATAGAAGCACATCCTGGAAACCCGCGTCTAAGAGAAAGACAAAAGGTACAAAATTGTAAGTAATTTATGAGGAGGGTGGGAAAGGCGATTCTACTGTCATTCAGGAAAAAATAATTAATTGTTAACAACAAGAATAAATAAGAATTGGTTTTTAACAGATCATCTATGTTTACTAATTCTTATTCAATTTTAACTTAGAATATAGGCTTTCAATTCAATAAAGCTAAGGAAAATTAGATTAAAGCAAATAATTAACTATAAAAAGGCGATTTGTTTAAGGATAAATTGTTCGAAGTCACCGCTGACCAGGGTGGGCATGGAACGGTGTTATCTATGAGGAGGATTGGCAAACCATCGATCATGCGTTTAACCAAGGAAATAAGAGTAATTGAAGAATATAAGAAAAAATAATAAATTGTTTCTCAAAATAAAAGCAAATAAGAATTGGCCTTATAAGAAATATATCACCCATATTTACTAATTTCTATTCATTTTTCACTTAGGAATGTTTTTTATTCAATAAAAGTTAACTAACACAAAGAGCACATATACGAGCAAAAAATTAAATATAAGGAGGAGATTTGTATAAGCATAAATTGTTCGAAGTTGTATGAATTATTCAATCAGATTTTATAACCCTAAATTCTGCATCTAACAGAAGGATCTTTTCTGCTGATATTAAACTGAATTGTTGCCCAACAATTCGGTTTAATATTGTCACCGCTGACCAGGATGGGCATGGAACGGTGTGTTGCCTATGTGGAGGGTTGGCAAACCATCGATCCTGCCTTCTTCCGAGTGACATGAGTTCCTGGTAGCATCTTTTCTCTCTCTGACACAATCTTTCGGTGCATCCGCCCGAGCTAAGGGAAAGAGGGACAAACCAACTGCGAGGGAGATAAACAGAATCGATGCCGAGAGGGAAGTTGCAGGAAACAATGGCTGTCATAGTTGCGTTCCCGGATGACAAATGACGGCAGAGGGTGGAGGAAGATTGCTCACTCCCCTCCTCCCTCTCGGGTCCCTTCCGCGCACTAATTACAGCCCATCCACATCTTCATCCGATGCTTGCTTTTCTGTGAGATTCTTCTCGTTTGACTGGAATGATTCACTCGGATCTGTGTCGCAAGGGGGGGAGGGATCGCGTCTGTGGTGGGATACTTTGGCTGTCTTCTCGACGGGTGAATTTGGGCTTGATGTCTCGGTCCCCACTGAGAAGGTGTGGGTTTTCTCTGGAGTGGAGCAAGTCACAAATCCCAGTCGCCTGCTGAGAAGATAACCCAAGCGACTATTCGAATTGTGGACTTAGAGGAAAGAGGGTTCTCCTATAGGACAGAATTCTTAAAAGAATTAATAAAGTTAAATAATCTATATGACATTCAATTTAATGTGTAATATAGTTACCGAATGAATGAAATTATGTAAGGCAATAAGTATTTGTGATGCATTTTTATTACCTCTATAAGAAAGATTGTAGTATACAGATTTCTTATATTGACTAAAAGGATTTCTCAAATTTCATAAGAATTTGATTTCAATACAAATCTTGATTTAAATCCTTGCCTCAAATATATAATCACAAATCTTATTCGATTTTTCATAATTGATTTTTAACACTAAAACTTGATAGCTGCAAAGAAAGAAAAAGGAAAATTAACGTTAATGATAACAATGAATTATTCATTCCTCACATGCGGTCGCTGTTTTGCATTTAAATATGTCTGTAACTCATTTCAGCTTTCATCTACCATTCGTTCGCATTGGCATCTATCAATGGTGCTCATCTTATAAGTGTTCAGCCAATTTTTATATTCCTAGACTAAGAATTTCTTATGCAAAAAAAGTATATACTTTAGCAAAGCATTTAACATTTGTCGCTCTAAATCTGCACCAATATTGAAAACAACGTCTGCTAAATTAATCATTTACCTTTGAACCAACGCATTAAGGATATACATAAGGCTTGAACCCCAAAAAACCCCTTTTCAGGAAGGAATTAATAAAAGAGCAGTACTTTTGTAGTTTCCTTGCTCCATGTTGTGTATGCATTTGAGTTGTGTATGCATCAGAAATGCTTATATTTTCAAATCTTTTACTAACTGGTAAGTGGATACTTTGAGCAAAGCTCTGATAATTAATTTAAAAACACAGATTCATGCATTTTTCAAAAAGAATTGATGAAGACGTTTTAAAATCATTATGTGTTTTTAAATTTTTGCTTAGAAATGAATTATGAAGATCATAGCTTTTAAGAGTAAGCAATATATCGACCATTTCACAGTTTTATGACAACGAAATATTTTTATTCTTAAATATATCAGTGTGTTTAATCAGTCAAAATGTGCAAGTGAGCTTGAAATGCAATTGAACTAAAACGTAAACGTTCTCACATCAGTGTGATAGGGAAATTTTCTGAAAGTGACTGTATGAATAGGAAATTCTAGCTTCATCTGAACAATATTCAAAATTTGTAGTTTTTATAATTAGATAATTTATTAATTCAATAATTTTTATGGTTATTTCCAATGGATCTTAAAACTTTTGTTATTGCAATTAGTTACATTAGTTTGGATCAAGGATTTTGATGTCGCAAAAAGGAAGTTTTAGAAGAGATCTTATGAGTTTATATTGATGAAAATGGCATTCAGAACTCTAGAAATAAACTTATTAAAAACTTGCCAAAAATCAAATTTACCGAAAATTTTTACTAAATTTTCATTAAATGGAGTACATTTCTATTTACTCTATGTATCCAACCTCCTACATATTTCAGGAATTTTACCAATCTATCTGTGAACAAAATTACTAAAAAAAAAAAAAAAAAAAAGCTTTAAGTAGACAGATGGAAATTGAGATAGGGTCTTGACACCAAATTTAGAGATTGCTATCAAAATTTGTGCGAAATCTATTCAAGGAACTTTGTCTATTCGATTATTCGAATGTAAGTAAACGATAGCTACAAAATGATGAAAGTTTGATGGATAAAATTTGGTGCTCAGATTTAATATCTAGAATGTAAATACCTATCAGATTTGAAACCAGATCTGTCAAGATCTTGACCGTCTGTTCGTTTGTCCTTTCCCAAGAACATAAACATAATATCTCAAAAACGCAATGGCTTAAATATATGGAATTAGTATGTAATTTTGTGATCACAATTGTAGATCCGAAAAAAAATAGCTAATAATTACAAGCTAATAGGCACTTTCGTTACTATTATTCGTCAATGTCCAATGCAGTTAATAATATACAAGTACATTTATTAGTAAGTATACGAGAAAATTCAAGGGGAACTACTCCAGCTTATTTATATTTTTAGATTATTTTCTTCCCATAGTATATGATCTTGAATTATAAAAACAATTTTTAACTTTCATAGGATTGCTCCCGACATTATAAAAAGTCACTGGATTAATCTTAGATATTCTTACTATAAGAATGACATTAATCACACGGCATTAGCATGTGATTGTATGAATTAAAGAAAAGAACTATTATAGTGACTTTTATTAGTCGCCTTTAACGACCAGTGCATGAGCCTTCAAAAGGAGTTATCAATAATATTATAGTGACACTGAAAATGTAATTGTCCGGTAATCTATATTTTAAATGCCCGTTATCTTTCGTGGAACTATAGTTTTTTTTTAGTAGATACTAAAAAGCATTTTTCTTCCTAAATTTTTCACAATGAAAGAAACTCATATGATTAACTATTTGATGAAATAATGACAATTTTAAATTTCTTTCCAATAATAGAAATTGTATATTAAATTTTACAAAAACGATTTACTCGAGAAAAAAATTATACGGCAATTAAATAGACATAAGTGAAAAGATAAATTTGAATTTTAAGAAAGCTTTACATTCAATTTTATGCGATAATATTTTCAGAAGTTATCGTTGGAAATTTCCAAGATTCTAGCTTAATTTTTATTAATATAGCTTAATTAATTACAAATGAAATTGTTTCAAATCGCACATTTTCAGTGTTGAAAATATATTTGTGGCAAATCTGAACACTAGATCATACGATCTGATCTGTAGAACATCAACAAAGTCTGTTCTTTTATTCTTTTTTTCTCTTTTAATTATTATTATTATTTCATATACGAAATACATAAGGGGAAAGTAAAAATTCGAACTCGAAAATTTGACGAATCTCCACGCTTTAAATCTCATCGAGTATGAAAAACGCATTTTTAGAATTATGTCTGTCTGTAGGTATGACAATTCAAAATCACTTTAAGCTAGACGGAGGAAATTTGATATAGATGTTCAACATCAAATTTTTAGAATTATCTTAAATGTTGAATGAAATCTATTGGGAAAAAAAGGAGTTTTATGCGTCTACCTATCCGAGTATAATTGAGCGCTATAACTACTATACATAAATATATAAAGAGCTAAATACGAGGGAAAGTCAAAAAGTAAAGAAACTTTTGCAAGTTCTTTTCCCAGAGTTTGGTAACATTAGTAGAATCCAGCTCTGAATTAATGTAGTCGGCAGCACTTCGTATGCTACGTGTTTCGCTTATCCCCGTGTTAGTCGTAAAATGCTCGTCGCTCGTAAACATTTGGCCCATTTTTGTCGAGGGAGATAGATTTTTATAGCAAATCGTTACTGTATATGAAATTTGGTTACATCATCACGAACCGAAAAGTAGGGCTTCGAGCATGGTTTGGAAACACTCACCATCACTAGAAGTTAAAAAATTTAAAAAGTGAAACGTCAGCTAGTAAAATTATGCTAATTATATTCTGGGACATAGAAGGTGTAGTAGCCATTTATTTCACTCCAAGAGGCGGAACTGTTGATAGTGAGAACTATTGTGATATGTTGCAAACTAAATTGAAACCTGCAATCAGATCCAAACGTCATGGAAAAATGCGAAAAGATGTCATCTTGCTGCAAGATAAAGCTCGGCCACATTCTGCCCAACAGTCGTTCGAAACAATAAAGGAGTTGGGATTCGAATATTGAAGAACTTACCATACGGTCTAGACCTGGCTTCAAGCGATTTTTGTATTTTTTGGACCATTAAAGAATGCGCTAAGGGAAGATGATTTGCAACAGATTAAGAAGGCATTGATGCTGTGAAAACTGGTTACAAGTACAATCGAAAAAACTTGTGAAACGTTAGGAAAAGTGGGTTGTAGTCCATCCAAGGTGGTTATGTAAAAAAATAATATATCTTTGGATCTTCTTTCATTAATATAACGACACATTTTCTCAAATGTCTCTTTACTTTTTAAATTTTTCTCGTATATAAAATTTAGTACAAAGGTTTAAGTATCTAAAATGCAAATAAGTATCAAATTTGGATGGCATCAAATTTTGCTTTTGGAATTTATTACTCTATCGTAACGCACTATTTATCATAAATTATTATATAGAATGCTTAACAAAATTTTCTTAGAATTCAGTAATTTTTCATCCTGTCAAACGAAATAATTTCTTTTTAAAGTCACAATCAAATAAAACAGTCCAGAAGAATGATTTTCTTGGAAACAATTTACATAAACCATTTCTGATAAATGATTTTCTGAGTAAAAAACAACAGCAACAACAACAACAAAAAAATAATATTTGCATTAAGTTACACTTTTCTTGGAAATATTCCTCGAGCTTCCATTCTCTCTGGAATGGTGCTACAGACATGACAGTTCGAAATATTTATCTGGGAAAAGTCCCAGATCCTCGCACCTTTAAGCCTCCCACATCCAATCAGGCTGCGTCATCAGGCGGAGGCATCTTTTCCAAGAAGTTTCCTAATACTCTCAGCAAGAGAGAGCTGTACGGCCGCTGATTTTCATAAAAGAAGCAAAACACAAAGACACCGACAGAAGGAAGAAGAATTTGAATTGCAAAATGCCATCATTCCGAGGAAAGGAAGGGAAAAGAATTGATTTTCTGGCAGCGGCAGAAAAGCCTTTGGAACAAAGTACGCCCATTCATCATACGCCGCCCCTTCTTCCTTATAAATCTGCCCCTACCGGGCTGAAGATGGTGTCGCCCCTAATCGGTGCAGATTTGCCTCCTCCTAATCTCTGTACCTAGAAACCGCCAAAAAGCCAACGCTTCCGCTCTGGTCGGCTGTCACAAATGCAGAATCCTCCAGGAGACAGCGAATGTCGCCAAAAATACACTCTGAATGGATGGATCCAAGAATATGTGAAAATTTATGAGCTGCTCGAGTTCGGTGATAGTTAAATTTTTGTTTGCTTTTAGTTTATGTAAATTTCTTCAGATATGGAAAAGTATTGTCTGAGGCAATCTTAAAGTTCGTGAATTCGGAATGAGAACTTTTTGAAATGAAATCACCAGGATTAGAACTTTTCTCATTCCTTGATTGATTATTTCTATAATACGGTCTTCTCCAACTTTTCGCTACTATTCAAAAATCTCACAGAATTGTTATGTAATCTTTCTTGATTCCTTCTGAGAACTATTTGTGTTACAGTTGCTGCTGGGCCATATATTATAAAAGAGCGTTATAGGAATCAGTGGAACGGTTTTACCTCGACTTTTTTTTTCATTTACTTTCATTTAAGAATATGCTTTAAAAATTCGTCACACAATGAGCGCAATGGTGCGCTCATCATGCGGAATGTTCAATGAGTAATGCGCACATTTGCATTCACAATGCTCAAAGTTAAGTTCACCATGAGTGCACAAGATGAACTTAGATTTTTAGACAATTTTGGCTAAAAAATAAAAATCTAAACTTTTTTTAACTCGATTTATCATGTGGGTGAATCTGGTATAGAAGTTTCTACGAATCAATAATGTTGACAATATAAACATTATTCCTAATTTCATCCTTTCCACTACTTCTGGTTTCAAATTCTCGTATTTTAAAATTCGTTGTTGTGAAGACAAAATTTCTTTCTAAAATTGCTACAAATCAATAGAATGGGTTTAAGACTGTTTAACAATTTTTTTTAATCTAGTTTACTGCCTTTTTATGTGACATAATTATGACAAAAGAGATCTGAATTTAACATAAATTTCGATGTCGTTCTGAAAATTGTGCAGATTGGTTTTACGTAGAATTTGCACCAATTTGAGGCTCAAACTACCAACTCGAATCGCATGCAAGTCCTAACACAAACAAACAACTTTAAAAACAAATAACACAAATGAGCTCCAATCACAGAAAACAAACTTCAATTCCTTTGAAGTAGAATTTTTGCAGATAATTTTAAAAATCTTTAATTGCATTCCAATCCCTTACTTTCTTTAGGGAGAAAATCGGCGAATAATTTATTTTCTCTAAACTGATTAGAAAGAAACTGATACTTTCGATCTTTCTGTAACTTGCATACATGTACATGCTCAAGTACATGGATATTTTTTGTACGCTCATTTTACCTGATTTTAAAGCAGTGCTTCAAAAATTTTTATTAATGGTTAATCTTCTTATTTTTTTAAAATTATTGAACTAAAAATTTCAATAAAAGTATCAGCTTCAAGCTGGTGAGAATCATTTGCCATGAATCTTCTTCCAATGAATGTAAATATCTTATGATATGGTACAGAGTTCTAATGAAATAATCCAGCTTATTTAACCTTAATGAAATAATCCAACTTATTTAACCTTAATGAAATAATCCTGCTTATGAATCATCATGCGAAAAAGGAAAGAAGATGTCTCCCCCTCAACCTCTCCATTCCTTATTACGTGTTACAATATTATTCATTTTTCTTCCCTTAAATGATATCTACAACCCCCTCCCCAGAAAACTCTTCACTTGAGATTTCATTAAATAGACTTATCAAAATTCATAATTTTGTAAATAGATTTAATAATGATATTTTTGAAAATAACCTTTTGTCGAGCTATATTAACGAAAAATATACTTTACACAATAAATTAAATGTAAAATAAATACTATAAATGAATCACAAATTGAATATATTTTCTTTCTAACCAGATTTCTATAAAGCTTATTCTTGAATTTTTTTTTTTTTTTTTTTTTTTTTTTTTACTCCTACAGCAGATTATATCAATCTAATTCTTGGTTTCTCATTGGTCATTTTTTCTTCGCCTTTCTGACCCTCGCCGTTCAGGAAGGTCAATCTTACAATACCATTCGGTATAGTCGTGATATTGAGAAACTATTTTAATATTTGTTATTTTAGTATTTTTTTTTCACATAGCTATTGATTAGTTTGAAAAAAATTTCGGACAATATGTTTTCTGATTTTCATTGTTTATGCTCTCTCGGAAAAATTAGAAATATTATAACTATAAAAAAAATTAATTTGATCTCTAGATTTTGAGGCATCTCTTTATTTAAGGCAAAGAAAAAAAAATTTGAACTTGCGTTTTTGTCTGTCGGCTGTGAACATGCTGTATTGAATTAATAACTGTAAAGACGCAGAACTGAGTTAATTGTAGAAACAATCCAAAAGATACACTTCAAAATCATAATGAGATTTGCAAAGATCTAAATGCGCGTGCTTTATAATAAACAGTTAACGGAGTAAACAATTCTCCTTTGCTTGAAATAAGGACCCATACTAAGTTTGTTCAAAGAATTTTTTTTCAAACAACCAATACATTACTTTACTTGACAGAATTCGTTTTTTATAATTTATATAAAACCCAATCAGAAGAATAAGTTATCCATGAATATGATATTTCTTACCATCTTCATTATCTATATATTTATAACAATAATGCAGAAGAATGAATGTGTGCCTGTGAGCATATGTTGACCTTCTACAGGTCATATGTTTTCATCTAGAGTTTCCGCTTGATACATATATGCATTGGAATGTAAAAAAGTGCATATTGGAGAGATTTTTTTTTTCCAAATTTTGATTAATTGAAATTTTTAGCGATTTACACAATAACTTAAGAAAATATTAGAGCACAAAAATAATTTTTCATCATCTTCTCTCAATTTTTATCTTGATTCAATTATACGTATTATTTTTTTTTATTTAAAACTTTTCTATTATTCTATTTTAATATTAAGAATATATTAAGCTTAATTAACAACAATATGTTTCACTGTTAAAATGAAACTCGTATCGGTTCCACTGTTATTACTAATATTCTATCCTGACATTTTTCCTTGGTGGATGATAAACATATAAAAATTTGGTCTTCTTTTCCCTGCTGAGCAAATTTTATTATAAAGTAACTTTTTAATAATTTTTTAAAAGTTTGCTATACTTGCATTTAAGTTTTAATTCGAAAACCAAGCAATGGGAAAAAGTTTTAAAGAAAGCTAATTTTTTAAGCACTTCTACGAGGGTGAATAAAGCTATAATTGCAAAATTAAGGAAATGCAGAAAACAATGAAACAAATAGTTATATGTCTATGAAATTTAAAAGCATTTTACAGGAATTCATTAAGACATAATCAGAGAAGAAATTTTTAACAACCATTAAAATTTAGCAGGCCTAACTGGTCTCTAAATTCGGTCAATTTAAAATTATAGAACTAAAACTATAGAACTAGTCTCCCAGCTCTAATCCCTGACTCGATTTCACATAGTTTTATTTTATATGGAGACCCACAATTCCTGAATATGTCACCAATGGATAAGCTAATGACACCCCTTAGCTCATACATCACCACAGCCCCCTTTTGAATGAAATCTCGGAATTTCCACTTTCTTGCATACTCTCTGTGCTGAAGAAGGCACAATAGATTCCCCCATCAAAAAACATTTAATTTATTTTGCCAATTTTTTTTTATTTAATTTGAAAGTTCATGACATCTAAAGGTCGTCAATTGTCGCTTATTTTCCACCACTTCAATTTTTGAGTACAACAAACTCGCTTAAGTTTATTCTGGTAGAAATAACACACGAAAGAGTCCACTAGCTATGTCCATGCACCGATTTTGAAATTTTTTCTTTCGTATGAAAGCTCATATTCCCTAGAAAATCATCAAGGGTCACCAGTTCTTATCTGTTCTCTATTTTTGAAAGATATCGCAAAATAAAACGTCAACAACTGGATCGATTTCACCAATCTTATTGACTACTTTACGTGTCTAGTTAACCAATTAAGAATCTCTATGTTTATTAAATAAATATACTTTAAAATAGAATTTTCATTCGGTGTTTAAGATGCAGTTCATGAAAACTAATGGATTAATGCTGTTAATATGGATAAGTAGCAGGGTCTCCGAAGGCGGCTATATCTCCATTTGCCGTAAATCATCGCAATGCTATTGAGAGCTCTCATTTTTTTTTAATTTTATGATGTAAAAATATTTATTTATTTAAGATGATATATTACTTAATTATATAGTTGTAAAATAGAACATCGTCCTATTCTTATTCTATCCTCGAGGAACCGAGGGTGGGTTAAAAATTTTAATAGCGCAGTTAATCTTTCTTGGTTTTAAGGAACATTCTATCAAATTTCATTTGGATCCACCAAGGCTTGTGGCTTTCTGTAAAGTTATAAAAAAGCAGACATTCAATTACGCAGATTGAAAAGAAAACTAAACAAGAATTTAATGCTACATGGATCATTTTATAAATTCCAGTAATAGTCATTGTTATATAACCAGAAAAATGAAACACGATTTTAAATTTTATTAACTTAACCTATCCTTATATTAGAAAAATTTCATTGCATAGAATGTTTAATAAAATCATTGTCTGCTTAATGTTAGTTTAAAATCCGGGGACAATGCACTTTTACCTGCAACAAGTCGCCTCTGGCGACCAGCCGGTTCGCCAGTATTACCGCTCGTTACAATTTTTAATTAAATATTTTAAGTAACTGATCTCTTAATAGATTCTCAAACAAAAATTTTTTAATCTTCAAATTTTGATAGTCATACCAAACTTATACTGTTGTTTAGATCATTTCGTTCAGTTTACTGTATATATTTTGCTAATTTGTTGTCATTTCCGGTAAAACTTCAACTTTAATTTAAAGTGGAAATGATGAAATTGCAATTAATATAAAGATATCTTTTAATAAAACCAAGAGTTTTATTTTATTTATCATCTTTATTGTTATTAATTAATTATTATTATTATTGAATATGAGTATTACAAACAGAATCGCTCGGTATATAAGTCTTACGTGAACTACAAAATATTTTTCATAATTTATGTAATATCTCAAAGAATAATTCAACAAAAATTTCTGAGATTCAGCATAAAATTCAGTTTTTAGTTTTGCTTTCAAAAGGATTGAAATGAAATTAATAATAATATTTTGTTCCTGCTTATAAATATATTTCAAAAATTATGAAGTCTAAATTTAATGCAGTAAGGTATCATATTCTGATAAATATTCTGGACACACCAAATTTTAAATTATAAATGAATGAATGTTTCTATTTTCCACTATCAACTAAGACTTATTTATGAAGTTTTAAATGTTAAAAATTTAGAAAAACTCACCATTTTCATAATCATAGGCCAATTAATCTTGAGAAACCTGCGCGCTGATTGGCGTATTTTCTTTGAAACGATCGATGGAAAATCTAAAATTATCCTTTTTTTATTGAATAGTGATATTCAAATCTTCATAAATCAGTCAGTTTAAGTGATTGATTTAGTTGATTGGAAATTAACTCTATTTATTTAAAATATTAGTGTTTCAAGAACATTTTGTTATTCGTGATTTCCACAGCAGAAGCTTTATGTAAAATCAAAAATTCATTATTTATTAGAACATTTATTGAATCAAGTTACATAAAATATAATCATCTTCCATTTAGACCTTTTTAGCAGATCTGTGTCTTACTAAAGGTTTAGAAATTTGCTGTGTGGCCCTGATTTGAATGGATATCCTGTCCATATCAAACAAAACTTGCCTTAAAATAAAACTGATTTATTGGATTAATAATATAGAGAGTGTAAAAGATCATAAAATAATTTTTCTTGAAATTATTTTTTAGAAAAAATAATATTTCATATTTGTTTCATTTCCTACAGACATGTGCCGAAAATTATATTTTTGCAGATTTCATTTCCAAAAAGATTTAATTTATTTTTAATTGGAGCTTTAATCAACGTGATGGCAACACTTTGAAAAAAGCTAATTTTTTCCCATGAATGCGAAACGTGCTCGTGCAGCTTAAATTTTATTTTTATTTTGTACGAAAAAATTTGTCGAAAAATATAGTTAAAATATTTATTTAAAAAATCATTAAAAATAGAAATTTAATTTTAAGGTTAAAACATTGGAATCATTTAAAAGATAAATTTTTGATCTTTAACTTCATGAAAAAATCTTTTTTGTGCGGTAATATTTTCGAAAGTTATAGCAGAAACACGCCAAAATTTCGCTTAATTTTTAAATAACTAAAATTCTAATTAAAAATTCAAAAAATAACCCCCAGGTGCACATTCCCGTCCTCCAAGGTATACACGTGCCAAATTTGGTAGCTGTAGGTTGAATGGTCTGTCCTGTGGAGCGGCAACACACACACGTTGAGCTTTATTATAAGTATAGATTAACTGCAAAAGAGCTTCATGAATTATCAGGTAGCTAATATAAGATACTGAACTGATCAAATCTAAGTACTTATTTTTTCATTAAGTGGTTTAGTTTGCTACCATTCTCTCATGCTCGAAGTAAATTACAAGTTTTTGCATAAACAATTCAAAAGTTTGCATAAACAATTTAAAAGTTAAAACACTGATCTTGTGCAATTAAATGCAATTATGCGCTTTCTGTGCAATTAAATGCAAAAGGGCGTTAACGAAGTATCCGACCAGATTTCTAGCCGTCTGAGTCCAGCTGAAATGTGAACCCTCAACCCGCCTCCTGGTATAGCAAAAGGGACAACTTTCTGTGAACTTTTTTGTTCGTTGGTTTTCTCTGGGTATTGATTACCTCTCGCAGAAACTGCAACATTTTATCTCCGTGAAAGACATTTTCTGTGGTGTTTCATTTCTCCTTTTCCCCCAAAAGGAACATGTGGAACCATGGGATGGGCGGAACGCGGGAAGATCCTCCCAGAGCCCGTTCAACCGCACGACCTTCGCGGAGAGTTGCAAATCCAATTGCAGTTCACCCATGTCTGTGCCCGGGTATCAGATTGCCCGTCTCTGTGAACAAAAAAATAAAAGAAACTTTCTTCTAAGGATCCTCCCTCAAAAGAGGAAGAACATCTTTTTCCTAACCACTCATCTAAGGAACTTTTATTTAGGCTTTTTTTACCCCTCATGCCTTCCACTCCAGAAAATATACGTTGATTTTTTTATGAGGAATAAGGCCCGTGCTTGGAGATATTATTATTCTTTTCTTTTTTTTTCTTTCTTTTTATTTTTCGCTTGATTCTCACGGAGGGTTGCCTGCTGTAATGAACGGTTCTGTGCGACTGACACCTGCAGTTTTGGGCCACGCGCTACGGAATCGAGCGTCAGTCCTCTGTCATTTGGGCGGGTCCCCTCAGGATGAGTGGGGCAACGCGCCTCGTACACGAAGGGGGCTGAAATCGCACGTTGGGCCCTCTTTCCTCCCCTGTTACACCAGGACATGATAAAGGAAGAATGAGAGAGAGAGGAATTTTTTTTTTCAAAGTGGATAAAGAATGCAAAGGGAGGTTTGAAAAAAGATGGTAAGGTATGAATAGCAGCAAGAATCGAAATTGTGTGGATTTTACATTCGTTGCACTTGTTTACGCTCTGTCGATCAACATTGAGTTTTCTCATGAAAGTTACTTGCTATTAAGTGATTTTTCTTTTATTTTTCATCACTGTTTTGACAAATACAACAGAATTTTTTTCTTCTCTTTTTTAGGTAGAAATTCTGCCGCACTCCACCTTTAATTTTCTAATTTGAAGTTGCAGTTACTCATCCGGTGGGTATGACAAAGAATAGAGTTGCTTTTGTGAAAGTTCAGTTGTAAGAAAAGGTAAAAAGAAAGGCACACAGTAGAAGGAAAAAAAGTGGCAAAGGATATACACCTGCTAATTACTTCCTTTGTGAAGTTAGACTTCTACATTTTATTGCTTTTGCAGTTTCCAGCTAAAAGAGCTGAACAATTGATATTTTAATAATGAAATGTTCCCAACAAATGTGAATTTCTAATTCGTCTCCATTAAGTCTATTCGAACTCATGAAAAGATTCTAGCTCAGACATATTATGGCCTAATCAAAAGTGATTCCCATAAAGTGTTCTCAGTAATGTATGCAAAATTGAATCATCAAATAGGAAAAACAAGTAACTATCCAAGGATCCTGGAACCCCGAGACGTAGAGATTTTTTTTGTGACATTTTCAGAGTTACTTTAAATTTATCCTTTCGTTTGATTAATTATTCTCATGCATTAATATATTCAAATTCAGATTAAGTATTGTTAATTTTATTCCTAGATTTTTTTTAACGTTTTTGAAAATTTGAAGATTATTTTTTTATCCATTTGGCTGACTAATTGCCAAATCAATTTATATATTTACAGCAAGTTATAGGATATTCATATTTTTTTTTACAGATTTAATATTAACAATTTAAATTCTATTTTTCTCTTCTATTTTTTTCTAATTTAATTGACAATATGAATTTAATTTAAAAAATGAATTCAACTAAAATATATAAATTTAATTTTCTTTTAAGCAAGATATAGAAATGAACACTCTGTAAGGTGCCCTCAATATTAGGTTATTTCAATTTATCGTAAAGTTTACTGCAAAAAAATTACCAACATAAAGATTAAATTAACCTGAATAAAAACGACTGATAATGATCTCTTATTTTCTCGCATATTCACCAATAAAGATCTTATCTCCCCTTCCCCCGCATAAAATTATGGATCATGGGTAAATGACAATCACAATTAAATTAATTAAAAAGACCACAAATGCTTTGCATTTTGTTGGTAAACAATAGTAACAAAATACATATCTTTGTTGTGATTCAAGATTTTTTATGAAATAAATCTTACGAATATGAAGACGAAGAGAATTTTAGACGTCTCCCCCCCCCAACCAATTCTGATATGGAACTCCAGACATAGTCACAAGATCATATCCTGTATTTCGTTGATCTAAGTAGGGTTTACATGCATATAAAAGTGCAGAGTGACTGACAGTCAAACCTTTGATAGATTTGACTCCATTTTTGTTAAGAATCGACTCTCTAGATACTAAATCCTTGTGCTAAATTTTAAATGTTTTAAGTTTTTTAATTCTCTTGTGCCAGACAGACGAACTTCCTTTAAATGGATTTCTTTAAAAGAGACAAATCTGTAAATTTGGTCTTATGTGCTTATACCAATTTTTTCTGCCCAGCTTAGTCAATATATCAATATCCATCCATCTTAAAGTATTTTTAAGTTAATATGTTCACAGATGGACAGACATAATGCCAAAATTTTTTGAGCGCAAGAACATTTGAAACTTGGAGATTTGTCAAAATCTCTAATTTGAATATTTTTAACTATCACAATACTTTCTCTGTACAATTAAATAATATATTGTTTCTGAAGTTTAAAAGTGAAGGAAAGGGCGAATTTGCTTTGCATAAGGATCTCTATAGAGATTCAACACAGGTTTTATAGTTTCCTTTCATTCATTGTAATGATAGATGATGTTTCCATAATCTACCTAAAGATATGCAAAAAAAAAAAAAATATCGAGAATGATTAAAAATAAAATATAAAATTTTAAAAACTGCATTCAATTTATATATATATATTTAAAAATTTGGTTCCAGAAATTTGTGTGAAAGTAAAAGCTATGTAAGCCTGAAAATCCTCTGCGTAATAGAAGAATATCAAACCCTCAGCAAAAAAATATTGAATAATTTTCCAGAACGCAGGATTTGTGGAATTCTTTCGCTGTATCTATTTATAAGTAACACATGTTACAGTAAGCTTGACACAGCTCCAAATACACGATTCTGTCTATCTTCACTTTAACCTAACTTTACAAAATTAAATTCCATGAAACAAAATCTCAAAGCTCTGCGTTGAAATTGTCTTTCATTTATTTAATAATTGACGAATACGTCAAGCAATTGTTAGATTTCTTCATTAGTTAAAATTAAATTTTTTGATGCATTTTTTATTAGAACATGGATTTTCCTAATTAAATGCTGATTAGTTAAGTTTGAATCAATTGGCTCTTAAACAAACCTAAACCTTATCACTATCTTAATATAAAAAAAAGTAATTATTGCAATGTATATATGATCCACATCTTCTAAACAAAAGGGTCAAATTCAACGGAAATTTGCATATTAATTATATAAGATAAGAGAAAGAACAGTGTTAACTTTTCAAAGCATAAAAATTGAATGATTATTCTGTCATTTTGCCACAATAGCTTTAGAACAAATCAAGAAATATTTTTTTAAAAATGTACATTTAAAAATGCAACATTTTTCCTTTTCAATTGCGTCCTTTTCTTTTCTGTGCAAATTTTCCCTAACTTTTTATAATTTTTTTCAAGTTTAATAAACAATAAAATAGATACAGAGGATTTTAAAATAAGGTAGTTTATAAGTGCTCTATCGTCAGTGCGACTTCGAATTATTACTGATATTTTTTGATACATTCTTTTTATTTTTTAAGTATATTTGACAGCCTTTTTTTTATTGACTTTGAAAGACTATTTGTATAGCATTTTTTATTCTTAAAGAATAAGAAAACATTTGACGCTCTGAGGCCACAACATATTAACGGAATTCTGAAATAACACAAAAAGAAAAGTTTTAAAGCAGACGTTTTAAAGCAAAAGTTTAAAAGACGATCCAGAAAAACTAATTGATATGTTTTATGGATGTGAAGAAAATCAGTTATATGTTCCAGAAAGTGCCATAAGATTCGGCTCCATGCATAAATTTAAGCTTGTGCTTCCTATTTCATCATGATCTGTATCTTTGAAGATAGAAGGCGATAGATTTTACTTTTTTAAATTTTAAGGCAAATAAAATTATTTTCTAAAATTCATTTTTTTTTTGTGTTTGAGAAAGTAATGTCGGTTCTTTTATAATTTGTGTTGGAAAAGTATATAAAAGAATATAATTAAAAATATAATAGATATTCTTTCAGGACATTCCATATTTTGTTTTTCTAAAATAGTATATGCATTCTTACCAAAGAACGTTTTAACATGCTTTAACAATTCAAGAATCAATCAATTTTTGCTCCTTTGTTTTGAGTAGTTATTATTTAATAGCGTAATAATATTAAGAAGCAAATTCTTACCACTGCGATTTTATTGCTTCATTTCGGGGTTTTTGGAATCTCTACATTTCGTTAAATTTTGACTTAAATTCATGTTCTAGCGTTTAGTTCAAATTATAACTTTCCCTGTTTCGAAGTAAATATTTTTAAAAAAATAAACCATTTAATTTTTTTAGTATTCCATTTTTTAAAAACCTATCAATTATTAATTCTTATATTATAACATATTTGCTTTGTTATGAATTTCTAACTCTCCATTTTTTTTTTACCGAAATTACTTATGAGCTAATTCGTAATATATTAAAAGCTTTATAATCATAAAATAATAAAATTAATTTATAAATATAGAGTTGCTACTTCCGACTTATTGAAAAAGTGAATCATTTCTGGCTTTGTGCAAAATAAATAAAGTCTTTTAAATATTTTGTTGAAAGTAATTTATAAAACACCTAAAACATGTATTAATTGTAAACATGTGTTAAAACATGTATTAATTTATTTAATAAAAGTTATAACTGACATATAACTAAAGAAATTTAAAGCTAGCCAAATTAATCAGATTGTTAATCAAATAATGGAATTTTTATAAATTGCAAATATGGTAGATATTATAATTTTTAATAAAAATTATGCTGTTATGTATATTTTTAACTAATATTTGAAAGGAGTAACCAAGCTCAAAATTTTAAAACAAGGAAATTCATTTTAGCACTTACTAATTACTTTTAATATAATCTATTTCGAAAATTATTGCAAAATTATGGTTTTATTGATTTTTATTACTCACATAAAACAAGTCAAAAACACATCATGAAATTTTTTTTTAAATATAAAAATACATTCATATGTTTTTTTTTTTTTACGCTTTAGTTTGTTGATGGGAGAAACCGCAGAGTGTATCTTCCAAACCACTTGCTGCATGCTGATGTGAAACATCTGGTAAGTTGTACCGCTGTTGATGTTGCATCAAATGATATTTACGAAATAGAGGAGAGGAACCGTAACTGTTTCTTACTAAAATAAACAAACCACAAAAGCGGAGAAGAATTCCATGTAAACAACCGGATGCGTGTTTCTGCCCCTCAATGGTGAAAGTTTCTCATTTGCGCATAGAAAAACACAAAGGAGATTTGCTTATGTTTCATCAGTGCTGATAATAGCTGAGACAAACCTTCTAAATGCTAGAATATATTTTAATATTTGAAGTTTGGAATATATGCAAGTTTTTAAAAGATGCATGACACAATTTCCAGATAGAATAGCAGCATATAAATGGTATCATACTTTAATAGTTAAAACGTTTTCTTAATTACTGTTACCTTTCGTATTCTGCCCATTCACTCACTGCTAACAAAATTCTTCTTTTGGAAATTCTTGTTTTGGAGCTAAATTTAAAATGTGTTATTGTAAACAATTAAAAAAATGAAATTGATGTGTATTATACTTAAATATACATTTGCTATGCATCAAAAATATCTATCGAATTACTGCGATTCTTTTTATAAGATGATACGTGGAAGTTTTGTTGATGAAAATGAATAAAACATTGCATATTGAAGGAATTTAATGTTTTTTATTTACTTGAAAAAACGTAATAGAATTTTTACCAGAAGTTACATACGGGTGTTATAAAATAAATATTAATGCTGTTAAGGAATTCAGCTTTTAACAGTTAAGGTTATAATGGACAGATAAAGTTTAAATTTAAAAAATTATAAGCAACAGTAATTTTTCTCCGCTTTTCCTAATATTTACTCCTACCTGGGAGGGGGGAGGGGCACCCCAGATATAAGAAGGAGAAATTTTCGGTATTGTGGTTGGCTCTTGCCACTCGGGTGTGTGCAGAAATGGTGTAGGGTCGAGTACCTCCTACCGATGACTGGACGTGCTTCCCACAGGAAGGGTTTACCATGACCGGTGATGGCTGTTAGGATTCAACCATAGTTCCCACCAATGATGTCGCTGTGATTTGGTCATTCAGATTTATTCGTGTGCCTCAGGGAGGGTCGGAGTAGTGAATGTGTGATTTCCTAATATTTAAGTACATTGCTGGAATTGAAGATCAAATTAATAAATTCTTTTTCTTTTAGTTTCTCATGAATTGGCAGCTTTCTTGTGGTAGAGCAGCACGATTTTTTTCGGCCCATCTTAACGCAAATTTCAAACCTTCAAATTATATAAGCACAGAATTTGACAGTAAAAATCGATGGCCTATCTGAGGTCCCTATCATATAATATGAGCTTTACTGAGACACATTTAAATATATAATTAAATATAATCAAATATTAAACTCGTGCAGCTTCTGAAATTTTTTAAAGGCGACGATTATTACATAATATTCCCATGAAATATTTCTGCTCTTTTTCTTTTATTTAATTGGCTTTTTCAAGTAAGAATCATGTTCAAAATAGTCGTAGTTAGTTGTTGAAAATTGCTTTTCAGTTCCTAAATTCAAAGCAATTGCAGCTTGCTTAGAAAACTTTTAGTACGAAAGCTGTTCATCTTAGTGAGACGGTAATTCGCTTAATTTGATTTATTTTCTATCTGCGATAGTAAAAAAAGTTATGGGAAAATAAAAATTTCAACACCTTTCCGTATTGTTTACATGGGCCATTTGCAAACTCTCTGCATAAATTTTCCTAAATTTCTGTTATGAGAATCATTTCAATAGGTAGTCTTCCTGTAAGGAATCTAACAATCAAAAACCGAGAGGCATATCCCTCTGCTACCAAGTATATTCAAAATCATATTTGGTTACTCTAGGACTATGCTGTAGAGCCTGAAAACGCGCATATTCAAGGACACACATCTGTTTTTATTAGTAGAATAAGTAAACATAGAATGTAAATTAATAACTGTTCAGATTTCTCAAAATTTAAACCTTTTCTGCCATTTATAAAATCAGATTGTCGTTAATTATTTTATTAAATAATTATTTCCTTTGCTGCAATCAACTGGACAAAAAAATCAAGAAAGAAAACAACTCCAATCTTTTTTTTTTCATTAAAAAATGAATCTAAAACACATAATATAATAAGAAGAATTCACGCTTAATAAAGTGTATGATCTTTTATTGGCCTCTTTTGTTAATGGCATCGTCCCATCAAATCCACTCACTCCAAAAAATTTCTTTTTAAAACGCTAAATAAATCATAATCGCGGAAAATTTAATGAGCCCAGACAAGATAAAATGCTTGACACAATTTGTGCCAAGCTTGGCTAAAAAAAAGTCTTCACCCCATAATGATATTAAGATGGAAACAGCCATTACTGA
Organism: Argiope aurantia; assembly: GCA_026543865.1. Taxonomy (NCBI): domain Eukaryota; kingdom Metazoa; phylum Arthropoda; class Arachnida; order Araneae; family Araneidae; genus Argiope; species Argiope aurantia. The sequence continues at coordinate 30,725 of JAPMOR010123780.1, forward strand.
TGCTCCAGCAAAATAATATGGCGATGAAAACTAATTTGGGCCCATTTGTGACTATCCAAACATATGTAAACAGTTTATTTCTATGAAGCATGGGACCGTAATAACAAAACTCACAAAGTGGTATGAAGAGATGGTATTTGTTATCACAATACGTGCAAGTGGATCGTTAAGAGTAAGAAAGCACTCGCCACGCGCTACAATTGTTCTTAAGTGTCAGAAAAAGGATATCAATGAAGTCATTCAAAAAGAACATAATGATCTCTTTTTGTTAAGGAGATAGGGCATGCTAGATAAGTGCGGACTTAGTCTAGATGAACGGGGGATAGGGGATTTTTGGCTCTTTTTCAAAAGGGAGTTTTTCCACGTGTTCTGTGATGCAATGAAATTTTAATATTGACTTAGGGGATGCAATTAATAAGCAGACGATTTCTTTCCTGTTTCGTACTCATCACAAGTTTTTTTGCTGTTTCTCAAAGGGGAATATTTCCATGATTTCTTGCTTGTTTTGTAGTCATCAGACATATTTGGATCTTTCTCGAAGTATTATTTATCTACATTTTCTTTGATGTAATAAAATTTTAGTACTAACTAATAGGAATTTTTATGAATCAGCTGACGATTTCTTTTCTGTTTCGTATGCATCCAAAAAAAAAATTTTTTTTTTTTTCGCTCTTTTTCAAAGGAGAATTTTTTCTTCATTTCTTTCTTGTTTCGTATTCTTCAGATCTATATAGCTCTTTTTTTTTTGTAGAATTTAATCATATTTTTATTGATATAATGAAATTTTAAGATTAACAGGTAGGCATTTTAATGAATTAGTTGATGATTTCTTTTCTTTTTCGTATGCATCAGAAATTTTTAGTTCTTTTTCAAAGGGGAATTTGTCCATGATTTATTTCTCGTTTCGTAATCATCAAATGTATTGGGGCTCTTTCTCGAAGGTGGAATTATTCCACAGTTTCTTTGATATAAAGAAATTTTAATACTAACTGATAGTCATCTTAAAGCATATATTGATGATTTCTCTCCTGTTTCGTATGCATTAGAAATTTATTGGCTCTTTTTCAAAGGGAAATTTTTCCATGATTTCTTTCTTGTTTTGTGGTTATCAGATCTGTTTGGTTCTTTCTCGAAGCAGAATTTTACCACATTTTCTTTGATTCAATGAAATTTTAATACTAATTGAAGGGCATTTTGATGTATCAGCAGATGATTTCTTTCCTTTTCATATGAATCACAAATGTTTGGCTCTTTTTCAAAAGGAGAATTTTTCCATGGTTTTCTTCTTGTTTCATAGTTATCAGATTTATATGGCTCTTTCTAGAAAGGAAATTATTCCACTGTTGTTGTTTTTATATAAAGAAATTTTAATACCAACTTATAGGAATTTCAATGAGTCAGCTGATGATTTCTTTCCTGTTTCCAATGCATCAGAATTTTCAACTCTTTTTTCAAAGGAGAATTTGTCAATGATTTTTTTTCCATGTTTCATAATCATCCCTTGTATTATCCTCTTTCTCGAAGGAAAATTTTCCACATATTCTGTTAAATGACGAAGTTTTAATACTAACTGTGAGCATTAATTAACATTGCAATTAATGGAATTGTTATCAATTTCTACCTGTATCATTCATTTTAGGAATTTTTAGCTCTTTTTTAAAGGGAAAATTTTCCCATGATTTTTTTTTTTTGTTTCATAGTTTTCTTGGCTTTTCTTGAAGTTCAATTCTTCCACATCTTCTTTGATGTAATGAAATTCTAATACCAAGTGAGAAACTCTACAATTAATAAGTTGACAATTTTTTTTCATTCTATTTCAAACTCATAAGAAGTTTGTTTCTAGAAGGTTTAACACGAAAGTATTAACTCCTTCCAGAGTGGCATTGTTGAGTAGCGACGCCACCACTTATTTCATGTGTGGGCCATTTTGAACATTTTTGACAAAAAAATAGAAAGGCACTCAAACATTTTATTCAAAAAAATTTTCAGTTGAAACCAGAATTACAATGCTTCAGTAAACCATATAAATTTTATTTCACGAATTTTTTTATTGTAATATCTGGATGTGAAAAAAATATCCAAAGAAAAGTTTGTGATTATAAAAAATCATAAAGTAGTTTTAAAAGCAATTATTTTAAATTAAAATACATAATTTATAATAAAATAAAATTAATTCCTTTATAATCTATATACTTTATGTATCTTTTCTAAAAATTAATTTTTTATTCCTACTTTGCCACAACGCTATAAAATAAACAACTCAACAAGTTTTGAGAACTTGACATCTTAAGAAGTTAACAATTTCTTTAAACTGCTTGTTTTAAATTTATCTTTGTTTATTTAAATACTTTACACTTAAATAGCGACTAAGTGATTCGTGGGCGATATTTGAAACGCTAAATTAATTTCGATTAAATATTTATTGCATTCATTTCATGGTTCACGATTCTTTCAATAAAGAACTTTTAAACACTAAAACAGTCTAATTATAATATTTATGTTTGTTGGATTCCAGTTATGAACATGTGTTACTTGTTCCACAATTGTTTGTGCATGAATCATCCTATTGAAGCATCATGACTCAAAAATATAGCTAACCGGTTCATCTACCTTCCAAGGAAATGTGACTTCATTTCCGATTGCTTTATTTGAACCAGAAATATATTAAACAGAATCTTTCTGTCTTTTCTTTTAAACAATGGGGAAAATCCCGCAATTAAATATTTGATGAAACAATAAAAATGGTTTGAATTTCGGAGCAATGATATCTATTGTTCAAAATTGAGCAAAAAAAATTTAAAAACTGCCACAACTAAAAAAAAAAAAATTAATTTTCAGTAATTACATGGTGATTGAGAAAAGATTATTGCAAATTTTAAACTTTAGAATGGACATAGAATTCATTTTTATGCATGAATATTTTCGGAAATTATTATGGAAAAATATCAAATTTCGCTTAAATTTTAATTCATTGAAAAGTAATTAAAAAAATTTAAAATATTCTCTTCAAGGGGCATATTCCCATAACCCAAAGAGCATTCGTGCCAAATTAAGGAATCTCCAAGATCTAATTGCCTGGCCAATAGAGCGCCAATATACACACATGCGCGTGCATACATTTTTATATTCTCCTTTATTATTAATAGAATGGTTCTGAGCCCAAATCTTGTGTTTAAGTTTGCATCGTATTTTATTTATGTTAAAATTTATATTTTCTGTACTGGATCAGTTATGTATTCAAATCTATGATCACAATGAAGCACAATTAGCAATATTCAAATATTGTGTTTTGGAAAATAACTCATTTTAATTCAATTTTTAATATATGAGTACTCGAAAATATGAAAAATGAGTATAGTAAAAAAATTCAGAATTAATCAATTATATTGGAATGCCATAAGATTTTGAACAATTTTGATTTTGAAAATATCAGAACAAAAATTCTTGTGACATATAAAAGGAAGTAAGAAGAAATATTTCTGTACAAAAATGTCTTTGTCCAATCCTAGCATTTAAAAAAAATTACTGTATCAAAAAATATTACTGCAGATAAAAGCTGATAATTTGTTTAAAACGTCACTGTGTGGCAAAAAAA
>JAPMOR010123780.1:34329-70459 GCA_026543865.1 Argiope aurantia
AGCATGCAATATTGTAAATATTAGCCAGCTTTCAAATGTTAATAATAATTACAAATGTTATAAATGCTTTTAAATAGCTTTAATAGTGTAAAATATCAAAATTCCCAAAATACATCAATTAAAAAGACAGAGAGCGAAAGAAAAATTGAAGTTAAAAAATGAATCTAAAGCAAATTTATTTAGAAGGTCACTATGCGGCAAAAAAACATGCAATATTGTAAATATTATCCACCTTTCAAATATTAATAATATTGTTAATAATAATTGCAAGTGTTATTATTGCTTTTAAATAGCTTTAATAGTGAAAAATATCGAAAATTCACGAAGTACATACAGTTAAAAAAGCAGAGAACGAAAAAAAATTTGAAAAAAAAAATGAATCTGAAGCAAATTTTGCTTGGTAAAATATTTATTCAACTTGGTTAAAATATTTATTCAATTTGTAAATGTCTCAAAACGTTCTAAAGCATTTATATAAAAGTTTAAGTTTTTTGAGTGTGAGAAAAACAATGTACAAAGAAACTAAGAAGAGAGAGAAAGAAACTAAGCAAATGTACAAAGTAGTTACGTAAAAAGTAATATTTTATAAAAACATCATTACAGAAAAATTGTTTTTATACAATTTTGAAATGAAATGCAGTAATTTTAATGATAACAATTATGCTGGTGGTTGCAATTTTTTTCCTGAATTTTAACAATTTTCTTTAATTTTATGCATAGATACAACAGCAATTAATGTTGTATTCATGGAAATCAAATTTCTTTAAATCATTTGTTTTTTCTGCTATGAGTTAAAAATAGATCACTAATCGAAGTTATTTTAGACAAATTTTCCTTGATGTGAAAACCATGAAAAGAGTGTGAGCCTTTTTATAGTTGTTCAAGTTCTTTCTCCATTTAATTTCTGTGTGATTTTAAGGAAATTTTATTTCCGGATTAGATGCATCATTAGATCTAATCTTTTTTTATCTTTCATGTTATATTTCAAACTTTTTATTTAAATGATTAATCATTAAAAATAAGATAATTGCTTCCTCTACCAAGACAACCATTTTTAAATCACAGGCCAGTTGTGCGATGAGAAATCGGATGATGCATTTCAAAAACTAAATATGTTCCGGTTGCCCATCGGTTGTGATTTAAATCTTTATGAACTCGACCTATTCCCTTTCAATTGTTAATTGATTCTGCGAAAATCGCCTTGTGTGCTCGGTGCCATAGAGTAGAAATATCTCAATTCTATGAATTATCATATCTTAACACTATGCTCGGTGCACACTACTTTCAGAGTCATTAGTGATGAAATGTTGGAGGAGAGATCAGCAGCTTAAAGTACATTGATACTAGTTGATTACTGCAACATACTTCCATCACTACAAAAGTATTTTACAAGTCTTTAGAAACATTTTTTAGCAGTTTTACCTAAGATGGGAGAAATATTGGAGAGTCGAAGGTATGTGTGCACCATCTACTAATGTATTTAGAGCCTTAAATTGCTTCTTATTGCAAATTGTTTGCCTGACACTATGGAAAGTATGTGTTATTACTAAACACATACTTTCAGCACTGCAAAAGTATTTTACAAGTCTTTAGTGATATTTTTTTAGCAGTTTTCCCAAAGATGAGAGAAATATTATAGAGTCGAAGGTATGTGTCCACCAAGCATTGTAACCCGAGTTTCAAATTTCTTTTCCTTGCAAACTGTTTTGCTGATATTATGACTATGAATATTAAGATTTAATTTCGTTTCTAGTTGACTTCAGCCTAACGAAAATAAATGGTACCGAACATGGTTTTATTCTTCCATCTCTGTAACGGAATTGGACTTTTTAAAAACATATTATGATAATACTGAGGCTTTGTTTCCAAGACTCACTTGGTAAGGCTTGCGTCAGAAGCACTTACCCCTTCTTGAACAAATCCCTGCGCCATTTAATTGAACACAAACTGCATTTGTCGCATACATTAATCAGAGATGATATAGGACATTCTTAAAGATCATTAAGTAGGTAAAGTAATTCTGCTGCTATTGAGCCATAGATCCCTTGTATTCCTCACCTTAATAACATGCAACTTTTCCTTATTGATAGATTCATTTATACGAAATCAAAAGATCACATTTCAAATATTAAATCATCTGGATATATCTATAGTGGTTTACAATTAATCTCCATGAAAACGGGAATAAACATCTGGGGCACTTACCCCTCCTTAACCCATTGAGGGGTAAGTGTCCCGGAGGTGACATAGGACATTGTTAAATATAATGAGGTTTGTGAAGTAAACCTGCTGTGTTGGGCCATAGATCCCTTGTATTCTTCACCTTAATAACAGGCAATTTTTCCCTGCTAATAGATTCATTAATTCAAGATCAAAAGATCAAATTTCAAATACTGAATACTCTGGATATATTTATCATGGTTTACGATTAATCTCCTTGAAAACTTAAATCATGTGGACTACAAACTATATTTGAACAATTACTGTTCTGCAGAAAAAGGTGACTACTGGCAATGGTAACTGCTCCAGGTTCCACCTGTTCCAAAGGTGACTACTCGCAATCCATGATAACAGGAGAAAGATGTGTCATGATGTCATGGGCTGACAGAGATGAATTAGAGATACTGGGATGACAGCCAAGAATTAGAGACACTGACGCCAATCCTATTTCCTATTGAAGGATATCTTATAAAGTATACAAGATATCCTATAAAATTATTCTACAGGGTGCGGCAGAAAAACCCGTACAAACTATTTTTAATAAAATTTGATTAAAAATAAATTAATTAACAAACTATAATAAATAATAATAAAAGACGACTTTTACTAATAAATAAATTTAATTTGTCTCAAAGTGATAGCCTATTGCAATGATGCAGAGGCGCAGGCGCTTATTGATATTTTCAGCAAAAGGTCGCAAGTCTTCTACCTTTAATCTATTCCATTCCCACCGAAGCCACTTTATGTCGTTCAGTACAAGCCTTAGACTCCAAAATGAACCATACATTGTAATCATGGAATTGAGATTCGGCGAATATTGTACCCATTCTCCAGAAGATATCACGTCCGGAAAATGTGCCTTGCACCATTCTTCCGTCTTTTTAGCCTTGTGAGCTGGAACGGAGTCATGTTGAAATTCCCACTTTACATTGTCGAAGTGCGTTTTGGCTCACGGAAATACAACAGCCTCTAGAATGCCCCACTGGTACGCTTTTTGATTTATTTTAAAGCCCTCATCACAAAAATCAGAGATTTTTTGCCGCTTCCGCAAATTCTGCCTCAGACCATGATCAACGTTGGATTTTTGCTATACTCAATAATTGCTGAAGTTCTTGGAGCATCTACAGACTAGATCATATAGTTCTAGAGATTATGAGCTTTTGGTCGGTAAAGAACTTCTCTTTGGTGAAAAGGAATCTCTCTCAGCGCTGCGGCCCATTTCAAAAGTTTTCGGCGTCTTTGGAATCACACACGAGTTTGTTTTCTTCAGTGAGAAACTGAGCTTTTTGGAGCTTTTAAGGCTTCAGTCCAAGTTCTTTTTTTGTCATTCGCTGCACTGATCGGTGCCTTATTTCCAGTTCATGAGCGATCTTTCTCATGGAAATCCTCGAATTTCAATGAACTCGCCTTTTGATAACATTACGGCTATTGAAAATGTTCACCATACGTTTTCGTTCACTTACTGGATTTTGACCGTCATTGCCAAGCTGTTTGAAATAATCGATTACATCAAACACTGTTTCCGAGGCACATTAAGCAAACGAACGACTTCACTGTCGTTTTCCTTGTTTAAATAACTCTAAAATAGCATATCTTTTGCTTGGCATTATAAAAAAGCCAGAAAGCAATACGTAAACTAAAAGATACATTATAAGATATAATATAATTGAAGTTATAGACAAAAATTAAAATGAATTTAATTAACTTCTATTCTATGGCGTAATAACGTTGTTCGAATTTTTTGCCGCACCCTGTAAAAATTTCAAAATGTAGTTTTTCTTCTGTGGTTCCTCCACTACTCAATTATGCTTTTAAACTGACAGCTACATTTACACAGTTTTCATTTTGTGTAGAATAATAGCAGTTTTAATAATTTTCATCAATTCATAAAATTGAACAAATATTAATTGTTTAAATAATATTTGCATTTACATGACAGCTTAATGATTTAAACTAACTGGTGTGTTTAAAGCGTTCTCGTGCACTCTCTAATAAAGGTGTTATCCCAGAAAATGTATTGGTGTACAATAATTATGAGATATTGTAATCCTGGTGTGAGTTTAGTATTTTTATTGAATTTATCGTTTGATATTTGCTGAGTTTTTTGGCGATTACTCTTTAGTGTGCGGTTAATAGTATCCGAAAATCGAGTTTGTGTTTTAGAACGCGTTTTTCCGAATCGATTGAAAAGGAAATTTGAGAAAAAACTACACTTGAAGTTACAAAATGCCAATCCAAATTTGATATATTTAAGATTTGCGTTTTTGAGTTATCGCTTTTAGAAGTTTCTGAAAGTGTAAGCCGACTGTCAATTCCTCGCCATATTTGACTCAAACATTGGTAAGTATCTATAGTATAGGCGTTAAATTTTTATACTGAATTTTATCTATCCAGTTCTTTTGGTTTTTTAGTAATCTAGTTAAATTTTATTCAAAACGCCGGATATACAGATTCCTTCTGAATGGAGTTTGTTCAAAATTTGCTAGAAATCTACATATTTAGAGTAAAGACCGTATACTAAATTCATCCGCCTGTATTTTTCGAACTCAAGGAGGTCTAAATCGCGAAGAGCCATTAAAATCTCAAAATGCAGTTTTGGCTCAAACTTCGATAGGTTTCTACATTATAACGCCATCCTGTGCCCCCGGTGCCTATAACACTAAGTTATCTAACCAGTTGGGGTTTCTACATTATAGATGTTAAATATGTGTACCCAATTTTATCTATTTAAGCCCACTTCGTTTCATAGTATCATATTAACTTTATATTTGAACACCCAGACAGGTAGACTTCCACAGAACAGATTTCACTCAAAATTTGACAGAAACCTACAATTTTGATGTGAAGACCGTATACTAAATTTAAACTGTGTAGACCAAAGCGTTTTTTTTTTTTTTTTTTTTTTTTTTGTCACTGACAAACAGATAGACATTTTCCAAAAATGTGTTTTTTGAACTTAGGGAGGTCAAAAACATAGAGATTCGCCAAAATCTCCAGGTTCGAATTGTTTGACAAATACTACATTTCGTATACGGGAAAATAAAAAAAAACGTGCAACAAAATGATATTTCATCTCTCGAACGAAATTGGAAAAAATTACTAATTAAAGCGTCTGAAAGGAACTGAGTAGTCAGCAAATGAAAATTAAAATTCAAGAACATGAAAGTTTTAAATTCTCTAAGGAATTATAACGAAGTTTTTGTCATTAAAACACAAGTAAATAGAATAAAAGAAATTTTCTGGATTCGTGAAAACAAGATCTCACTCCGGTCTTGGTGCTAGTTCATCTTAATTTATGTCCCGAAGCCGTCCGGGAACTAGCTCATTGACACGAAGCCCAACTAATGAAGGACCACAAGTGAGACTTCGCAACTACAGGAAACTCCCTATAGGTGAAGAGTTTACAATTAACCCGGATAATTTACATTCCCTGATTATTTTTACTTTTCTTTCACTTTATTTTTTGTGTTCTAAACAACTCTTTTTCCTCTTTCGCTATTTCATTAATTGTTTCTTTTTTTTCTCAGGCTTGTTTCATTTTTTTTCTTTTATCCTGTTCCGCATTCGTGTATCTGAAAACGTGTTGAATTAAAAAAAGAGGGAGAGATTTCCCAAATGGTATCAACACACGAGCAGCATAATTAAAGTTGAGATACGCTTTACTTTTCATTATGAAGTTTTGGCGCCTTGTTTGGGGAGTAATTTGTTAAATAAAGAAGAAAAAAAATTCCATAATCATGACGAAAAAAAAAATGCTGAAATTCATTTTAAAATAAAAGAAAGAAAAAAAAGTGACGAGTTAATGTCATAATTTTTTCATACATATCGAAAAAAAAAATGATTACGTTTTCTCGAGAGATTCTTAAAGACACATCCAAGATTTTCTTTATGAAATTAATGAATCCGGTAATTTGAACATTCACTGCTTTTATTCAGACTTTTTTCAGACTGCATTATCTATTAAATATGCAGAGTCTTGCTGTCTTTCATTATTTATTTCTCTATGGAATAGGTTTTTTTACTTAATTACTTGGAATAAATTAAAATCAATAGTCTTGCTTATACACTTACAAAAATAATATCACATTTTATCCAAAACATACATAGTACAATTTCTCTAAATGGCCACGTGCATGCTCTCTTAACACTGGCGTTTTTATCGTTTTGTTTAATTTTTGTTTTTTTGGAATAGAATTTTCAAATACCAAATTTTATATTAAAATAATTCCTATAAACGACCGGAATGACTTCCAACGAAATCCATTATTGACTTTGGACCTTTGATTATGGAGTGAACTTCGATTTATAGCAGGGTGGAACATTCAAGAATTGATTTTCACCATTCAGGAATTGATTTGAATTCTGACAAAGAAGTCATTGACAGGAATTTCGACCATCTTTAAATGGTGTTTACATTTCAACAGGTAAAAAATAAACAGTAACTACTGACGATTTTATTAAGAGTTTTCATTTCCAAAGAAAAAAAATTATTTATAGAAAAGCAAAAGATTTGAGAAAAAAAAAAAAAAGAAAAAAAAACAATATTTTATTTTTTTTAAAAGGGAAAAATGAATAAATTACTTTTACTTTGATATGATTCGTAAAATTACCGTTCTCAAAAATTAAAACTTATGCGTTATTTAAGCGTATATATGTGTTCAAACATGAAACAAATTTCAATAATTCATTTTTTGAATGGGCAGTTTTATTTAAAATTAAAAATTGGCATTCTATAGAATTGTTTCATTTCGATATTTTAATCAGAATTTCTTAAATTATGAATCTTAAACCAAGTTGAATAATGTGAGTGAAATTTGAGATTTACAAACCCCGCTTCTAGGTTCTATTAATTTTCATTAAATAATTGTAAAATAAAAGTAAAATGATCAAATATTTTGTACGAAGTAGAAATCAAAACTACTTAATCATTTTTTAAAATATTTTGTTCAAAAATGCATGGTAAATCAAAATGAATGTCTTGATTTCAAAGTTTTACTGCAAAACAGTTGTTCCATGTATTTATATGAAATATACATGCAGGAATGTGTTAAGGGGTTGGGGTGGGAAGATTCCTTCCTCCAAAGAATTTTTCCCTAGTTGCCACATTTCATTCATTAGTCTGCAGTATTGGTAAGGATAAACGAGCATGATATTTTAGTCTGTACATCGTTGGTACTTGCATAAATATGAGTTAACTTAAAAATGCAACACAGTGAAATTTTATATCTCATGTGGGTACTTTTTGTGAAATATGCACCGAAATATTGCTGAAATAATTTAGTTTTCGAAAGCAAGACTTGTTGTATTGCGAAAGCTGCGAAACTGTGCTTGCTGTTTGGAGAAAATGACAATTCCGCTTCATGTAAAGTGCGCATTCGCCGAAATCAACCTTCTTTTAATCGATATTTACAAATAAGTTACTTTTGAATAAATGAGTAGGTGGTTCATATTATTATACCAATATCTATCAATCCTGTAGCGTCTACTTGAATCAGATAGCGTAATCTATATAATTAGTGGGCACAGGCTCATGACATTCAATTGTTTTTCATTTGTATTTCCCATTTAATGGATTTCTTTTAAGTAAATAGTTAAATGGAAAATAAATTAATGAATATTTATAATCTTAGCAAGAAAACAAATGCCGTACGAAAAAAAAATTACTATATCTTAAGCATTTAAGTAATCATACGCATTTTAAGTAATCAAATGTTGTTTTGATCGACTATTTGCCGATTTGACTATCCGCCACACTCTAATCGAGTGTGGCGGAATGCTTGACTTCAAGGTTCTCAACCTCAAGATATAACAGGTGAATAATAGCATGGCAATGAGATTACTCATTGCCATACAAGATAAATTGTGGATTTTCTTAAAATATAATAATTAATTACTGACGCATAAAAGAAAAAAGGAGGAAGAAAGAAGGATTTACATGAATGAATTTCGGCAAAAATATGGCCCAGAGTGGCAAAGCTAAGATCCTAATAGTTCTAGATTCCTGAAGTTCTAGTGGCTTTAAAAAAAAATGATAGATTTTTTTTTCTCTATTTCAGGCTTTGACGATGCTCTACAACGATACATATTCTTCAAAATCGATCATTACTGTACCATATTAACGTCATTTTTTCTTAAGGATATTACCACAAATGGTAAGAATGTTACTATGTTCAATGACAAACGATTCTCTGCTCCTGATGCTGGACGATGCGCTATAATGGAATATATTTGCCAAGACCTATCATTTCTGTTTCTATGTTATCATTGCCATTTTACTTGAGAGAATCATCGTTATTGCCTTTTCGATGGTTCAGCAGAATTAGGTAAAATTTTCATATTCTGTAACAGTTGTTTCTCTAATCCTGGTGATTGAAGATCCTTTATGGTAAAATATTTTTTATTAGTATAACTGGTAAGATGCTAGCTGTCATTATTTCAAATATTTAAAAGGATTTATATTCTACAATTATCTCGGGTCATAAATTGATTTTAAGCACGTATCAGAACTTCGAAAAAAAATCATAATATATTTTTAAAATTTAAATAACGGAATAGAATGGACAAATTCATAGTTTTCTCTGTACTGAGTTAAATATCATATTAAAACAAAATCATGTCCCCCTCCCCAAATCTTCGAAATTTTTTAGCTACTCTAAATTAGATACCGGCACATGTCGAATAGTATACTTTCAATATTTAAAAAATATAATGCTTCTTTAAAGTTGCTTTGGTTCTTTGATTTTTTTTCCCTTGTCGTGTATAAATTTATTCTTTTATATATTTTTTTGTTATTAATCAAAAAATTGTGTAGAAGAGATGGAATATTATTTGTTAATTTCCTCACTTATGTGTCCTTATCCTATTAAGCTCCTGATTTTTTTTGGGTTGAAATTTTTTGGCCGTATGTTATATATAAGCATAAAACGTTATGCAACAGTTTAATTATATTCAAACTAAGTTTTCTTTTGAAAATATTTGAGGTTTTTGAAAAAAAAGCATCATTATAAAAGGATCAATAAAATCATTTCAATAAAAACAAAAAACTGAGTCAATAACGGATTATATATTTATGTACAGCATTTAATTATAATATAAAAAACCAAACCAAGCGTATATTGCTTCAACTATGACAATTTTGTTCTGTTCAACTTACCGAAGAATTTCAAATTTATTCTTTTGTTCTAGAGAAATAAAGCACATAATACATATACATAATTAGCTATACACAATGCAGAATAGCTACACACAATATTGACTAATATAATATAAAATGAAACTAAATTGCCAAGAATACCAAATACACTTCTGGCACCGTGCGATGTACGTAAAATTCCAAAATCCCTAAATGGAGATCGTGGAAATTAATGGGTTAACGTTGCTGAATTTAAGAATATAATCTATATAATATTGTGCAATAACAGCCATTCTTATTTTGGACAATATCAATAGTTGATTGCATGATGTGGAGCCACACCTACTATCGGTCACCTACCAATCCATAGATTAATACAGTTTATTTTATTTCAAAAAAATAAAATCTTTTACTTGACTGGCTGCGTATTTCGGGATTACTAAACATAAAAATTTGAAATTATTTGAAGAGATCAAATCATCAAATTATTTTATTCTAATTAGTCAAAAAGGAATTTCGTATTTATTTTCTTAGAAAGAGAAGTTATTTTATTATCATAAACATTCAATTAGCACAATGAAGCGTCAGTATGTAAGAAAGATTCAAGCTACCTCTTTGATAAGAAGAGTTAAAAGCAATAAAAGGATTCGTAAAATGTGGCTTAATATGAAATATAATAAAGAAAACGACAAGGTCTGCCTCAAAGTCAGAAAAAGAAAAAATCCAATTTTACGCATTAAACTTAGATATTAAGACTTTAAATAATCAATAAAAGTTCATGGTAAATAATTGTTCAATCTAATTAAACCACAATTCCTAGACAAAAAGAATTTTTTTTCTTTATAGTATAGTATTTCCGTAACAGTGGTCTAAATATATCCCAGGTCTGATAAATGAAATGGGCATAAATTCGAATCGCATGAGTTGATGAGAACCAAAGAAAAAAAACCCTTTTTTTTTAGTTTGTTTTCCATCCATTTGGAAAAACAAATTTGGGTCTAGAAAATGAAGACTGTTATTTATGAAGGTTCTGGGCGGTATGGAAAAAGAAATTACAACTTCTGTATTACAGAGATGGAGTAATCCTGGCGCAATGGAGCAAATCAGTGTTTGCAAAAGATTCTGAGGCCTACTTCAAAGTCTGCTTCTGGAAAGCAGAGAGTAATTTGCTTTTTAATTTCATTTGAACCTTGAGCGAAGAACTGACACCTTTTCGTTGCAATAATTAAGGTCATTCTTAAGAAGAAATTGTTGGCGTTGAAATCAGACAGTGGAACAAATATGTAAATTTCTTTCTTTCTCTTTTTTTAAAAAAAAATTGAAATATTTTGCTTTCAGTAAAGGATTTTAGCCTGTGTGCTGTGTTTGTTCACACTAGTTTATTGTCTTCTCTAGTTATTTTATTCTGTTTTATTGTTCTTATGGCCCTCAATATATTAATGGCAGCTTGCAAAATGTGCTATGTTAGAAATGTTGCGGATGTTAGAGATTTGATTTCAAAGAATTAGCATTTTCATATCGAAAACATATTATTTAAACAGGGTAACTACTAAAATCTGGAAAATATTCCTTACGTCAGCGTTTATCAACCTTTCAGTATTCGTGGCCCAGTTTTCAATCATAATTTTCATCTCGTCCCCCCTCCCCCGCTTACAATAAAAAGTATACAACAATAATGTATATTGAGTATTTTGTATTCTGTTTTTAAATTATTTTTTACTAATTGCCAATAAAAGAGTAAAAGCGAGCCAACATTGGCGAGAAGCCACATTTGGCATTTTGCAAAGTGGGCAGTGAATAGATGAAGCTAATGAAAGCGGGGGAAATTTAAATATTATATTTGAAATGAAAGCCAAATAGGGAAATAACGTTAAAAGAATATGAAAGTAGAAAAATTCTTTAATGAAAGTTAACTTAGACGGGGTGAGCTAAATTTAGAAACTGGGAATACATTTTTTTGAATAATAAAAGAATTAAAACAGAAGCATGATTAAACAAAAGAGAAAAAATAAGTAATGTTTGTGCCGTCTCGAGCATACGCAGATGTTTTCTCATAGGAAGAAGGAAAATGTTTGATAACGCAAGTTTCAATTCCAGCCAGTCTCATTCGAGTCGATTTTTCTATCGCTATCGAATATATCGTGAATGTGTATGTTATATATGTTTTCATGTTAATTGCAATTTACCATATAAAATATTTACGGCAGCAGATTTATGCAGACTCATGGATAAGTTTTTAAGCGGAAGTAAGCGAGCATTAGACGACAGTCAAGCATCAACAAGTACACAGACGGTTATTAGGTTCCGAAAATAAAATCAAGAAAATATTCTCAAGACTGCTTAAATTTTGGGTTAACCAGTATGGAAGTAAATGAAGAAAAAAAGTACCTGTGTATCATTTGCTCAAAAATGTTGGCCGTAGGCAGCATGAAACCTAATAAAAGACATTTGGAAGCGCTTCATAGTGAGTACGTCAACAAACCCAGAGAGTTCTTCGAATTAAAATTAGAATCATATAAAAAGCAAAAATCATTTTTTAAAGAAATTTTGTCTGTGAATAAAGATGCTTTAATTGAATCTTACAAAGTTTCATATAAAATAGCCAGATGTAAAAACCTCACAATATTGGTGAGGAACTTATTTTGCCAGCAACAATTGAGATTGTAGAAACTATGTTTGGAGATAATTTTTCAAAACAATTGCAGTCCGCACCTGTTTCAAATGTTACTGTTGCTCGTCGAATTGGTGATCTAGCTGAAGGTATACAGTGTCAGCTTTTATCGAAGTTGCGTGAGAAATTGTTTTCAATATAGCTTGATGAAGAAACAGATAGGAAATTAAATGAGCATCTTTATTACTATGTTCGATTTTGTGATAATATGTCAGTAGTAGAATTACTTTTCTGCAAACCAATAGAATTCAAAATTTATTATTTGCTATTTTAAATGATTTTAATTATTTGCTATTTTAAAAGATTTTAAATATTTGCTGTTTTAAATGATTTTAATTATTTGCTATTTTAAATGATTTTAAATATTTGTTATTTTAAATGATTTTAATTATTTGCAATTTTAAATGATTTTATGAACTATGCAAACATAGAGTGGAAAAATTGCGTCGGAATATGCACTGATGGTGCTTGTTCAATGTCCGGAAGATTCCAAGATATACAAGCACTTGTAAAACAAAAATCGTCTCTGTGTGTCTGGACACATTGCATGATCCACAGAGAAGCTTTGGCTTCGAAAGAAATGAGTCCTGGTCTGAATATTGTGTTAACTAGGGTTGTAACCTTAGTAAATTATATAAAAATGAGACCCCCTGAAATCGATAATTTTTTCCGCACTTTGTAATTACATGGGTTCAGTACATTCAGCTTTACTATATTATTGCGAGGCAAGATGATTATCACGTGAGAAATTTTTGCAACTTGTTTATGAATTAGGAGAAGAAATCGCCTAGAAAAAAAAGAAAACATACCGGAGGCCGAGAATTTTCACGATGGTTTATTTGTGATGAAATTGAGCTACTTGGTCGACATATTCGAGAAATTAAATAATTTGAATTTTCAACTCCGAGGAGCAAATACATACGAGTTGTTGGATACGAGTGATAAAGTTAATGCTTTTTGTGGAAAATTGGAATTGTGGAGCAGAAATGTAAAGCAAAGAAATCTAACAATGTTTGCAAATGTGGATGATTGTACTAAAACTTATAAGGCTGAAGAAGAACATGTAAAAGTTTTTTTTTGTAACCACTAAAAATCATTTAGCCATGCTGGCAAAGAATTTTAAAAAGTATTTTCTTGCTGACGACAAACTGATAGCAAGTTACGAGTGAGTTAGGGATCCATTTCATAAGACTTCTGAAGGGCTCTCAATTGATGAGGAAGAAAAATTCATAGACTTCACGACAAGTGGCGAAACTAGAAGACAATTAGTAATAAATCATTATTTGAATTTTGGGCAGGGGTAGAGGATGATTTTAATTGCACTAAAAACAAGGGCATTTCGCATTCTATTACCATTTTCAACATCCTACCTTTGAGAAACTGGATTTTCTGCTGTGGCTACTTTGAAGACAAAATATAGATCTCAACAGAACTGAGAGTGGCTATTTCTAATATTAAGCCTTTATTCGAAAAACTTTGCTCTGCAAGACAGGCACCAGGAAGTCACTAATAATTATTAAATTTGTTTTAATTTAGTATGTTTTGATTAAGTAAGTTTTGATTTAGTAAGTTGTTTTATTTTAATAAGTTATTAAATATGTCGAAATGTATTTTGTTTTCTATTTGTATGTGTGCTTCCCTTTCAGTCAGTGAATCAATTTTTTTAAATAATGTTTTCTATTGGATATTCTCGCCCCCCCCTCTAGTGTGCTCGCGTCCCCATAGGGGGGCGCGCCCCACAGGTTGAGAATCGCTGCCTTGTACATATATTCAAGATACGCGCGAATAGCACTCATGTGCTAGTAATAATGGACTATGGGTTTAAAAAGTGGAAAAAGCAAGAAAAGGAAGCAATAATTCAACATTGTTGGAATTGGCATATTAAAAGAAGTTTTATATTTTCTTAAAGAAAAAGAAATAATTTTATCTTTATTTATTATATAGAATTTAGCAAGACTAAACTTATATATTAAAGGGGGGGGGTATTACCTATATTACCTCTTATACTCTTTAACTGTAAGTCACACAAAATTAAGGACTCGGGTGAAATAAAACACAAAACCTTTTTGTCGTCATAGTACAAATCATTTAATGATTACGCAACAAAAAACAATACAAAGCATGCTTACTTTTTTATTTATTCCTTTTTGCCAATTCAATTATTTGGGCGCCGGTGTCCTTGTATAGGGGTAGAGCATCTTCCCTGTGATCTGGGTGTCCCGGGTTTGAATCCCGGTTCGGGCCTGGTTGTTCTTCATCTGTTTTCTAACTGTGAGGTGTATGAATGTGAATCAAAAAGGGTTGTGCAAGCGCATGAGTGAGTTTCATCTTCATATGAGCTAGAAGTTAGACTTCTGCCCTCGGGTGCTCAGGGGTTTTACGTTCAGAAGCTACTGCACCCCCTTTCCGTGACACGACATCATCAATTATTTTGGCATCAATTTCTGCAACTACAGAATTTTCAGCTATCAGTTTCATGGAGTTAATAGGCCTAATTCGGAATAAATAAGGTATGACTTTCTGTGCGTACATTTTTTTTTAGCTATTTCACCTTCATTGAACATATGTGAAAATATTTCCGATATATTAATAAATGCGTTAAATGCAACGGAACAAATATTCAGCCATAAAAATTCATCTTTAAATTATTGTTCTTGAACTAAAAAGTTTACAACAAATTTACTTACAAGTCTTTACAAGGCATTACTTTGGCATGAAACTGCTAACGTTTTCAAGAAAGAGATGAACATTATTTAGAAAGAAAAACAAATAAAAAGTAAGATTTTTTTCTTTATTTAATTTGACAATCATATCTTGGAAACGGATGCTTCATTCAGGTATATGACTACGATTTTTTTTTATTGCATACTATATTCAACCATATATCATGCAACAATTTCAGCCTTGTTTCATTCAATTTTCAATGATTTAAATTTATTAAATCAATAAAACTCTTGCAGACTTTCCGCGTCAGCTTACCTTTGCAGTAATTCACATTTGTAGCATTAACACGTTTCCTTTTTTACTTTCCCTTATATGAAGTACAGGCAGTGTACTGTAATCATCAAAATTTTTTTTAACATGAGGCCTTATTCTACCTATTCTTTACGAATTAGATCCTCGTGAATTCCAAAATCACCTATTTGGTTTCACGTTTATCTGTCTGTCAATACAATAACTCAAGAACGCTTTAAGGCCGGTAGATTAAATTTAATATATAGACTTACGATTACATTTATGCATTTTTGTCAAATATTGTGCGAAATCCATTCGAAGGAAATCAGTTTGTTTTGCTGTTCAATTAAACTTGTTAACTTGAAAAGTGCTAAAAGTTTGTATGTGAAATTTGGTACACAATTTAACATCTAAAATATACATTCTTATCAAATTTTGAACGAAATCTGTCTAAGGGTTGACCTTCTGATGGTCTGTACTTTCGCATACATGTAAATGCAATAATTTATGAATGAAATTACTTAGATCAATGAAATCCAGTATGATATTTTGTAACTATAACTGTAATGCCATGTCAGATTTTAGTTTCATTTAGACGACAAGTAAATGTTAAAAATACATGTTTTCACGATAAATCAGTAAAAATATTAGATTCAAGCCCACAAATTTACATTTCTTAATTATTGTTCTCTAATGCCTTACAAAGCATTCGTGACCTTTCCTAGGGTCCCTACCTTTTTGTGGGAGGGGAGGATAAGACCTAATTGGAGGGTATGAGAGAAAGTTTCGGCGATATTATTCGCTCTGGTTTTCAATTAATTTTGGATAATTTTCTTATTGCTTAATGTTAATATATATGCTTCATATTTTTGGTATATGTACGGATAGCAGGAAATTTAATCTAAACAATTAAACTCTTAATTAACTAATTTTCTTTAAAAATTTACTTTAAAAATAAATTTTTAGAATGATTTCTCTTCTATTCATTGCACTCATTCATAAAGATTTTTGTAAATGTTACTGAAGAATTTTTGTATTGTAAGCATACACTATTATAATTTTTTGTAAAAAAATCATTATGCAGGCATATAAGCAAAATTTATTTAAAATTTATGATTTTTCTGTTCAAATATTTAACACATTTTCATAAATTGTTTTAATGATGATAGAAAAATTGTATTTGTAATCATTTTAATGAGTGAAGACTTTTAAGACAATTGAGTTGCCACATGAAATTGTTAAAATAACAAAATAATTCATTTCACCGTGAATTTCTAGGAGAATGTGCCGAAGAAAATCTTAAGCATCCTTTATGTGCATGAAACGTTTTTTTATATTGCATCAACAGTTATGTATTGAATAAATATTATTGTATTTATAGATAAATTCAGCAGAGATGTAGGCGATTATTAGGTTTGTAGAATGTTTTATCTCTAATAAAATATTTTTTATTCCAAAAATGTTAATTTTTTTAATAATTCTTCCTATAATAGAAAAGTAAATGTAATGGAAATCACAAATTCTATTACAAGATTTATAATATTTATCACTATACATTATTATATGCAAGATATTGTTTCCAATAATTCTTAATTTTCCCAATGCCCTTTATTACTGATGAAATGCATTGTGAATTATTCCAAATGTAATAACTTGTTTTAATTAGCTATTTCCATTGAATGAAAAATTCTTCTAACAACTTATGATTACATATTAGATTTATTTGAAAATGGTTATCGA
This sequence comes from Argiope aurantia, assembly GCA_026543865.1. NCBI lineage: Eukaryota > Metazoa > Arthropoda > Arachnida > Araneae > Araneidae > Argiope > Argiope aurantia. The sequence goes on from JAPMOR010123780.1 coordinate 51,048, forward strand.
AAATATTTTCCAGGAAAAATATTATCACCATAATTTATCAACATTAAAAATTTTCTTGTTGAAAAAATTTATTAGTTTAATTGAAATTATACTTGCAAGCATTTAAAGGCTTTTATGTTTACTTTCACATATTATGATAGTAACATACCAACTACTTTCCTGTATAATTATTTGAGGTTAGGCAAAATATATATTATACGATATTATGCAATATTTACAATTGTAAAATAAGTGTGGATTTTTTACTCAAAGATATTTGAAATATCTAAATGTAAAAGTTATTTGGTTCTCTGCTCACATGATTTTGAATTATTAAATACACACTCTCACGCTCTCTTTCTCTCACACACACACATTATAACATTCATATCAATTTGAACTAACATAATGTTAAGAAAAGCATATACATATTTCAAAAAAAAACATCAGTTTTATTGTGGCAACTATATTCCGTAATGTTCGGTTCAATATAAAATAAAATACTACTGAAAAACATAATTATAAAAAAATCTTCAGTTACATATTGTTATAAATATATTCCATGATATTCCTCTCACTTTGTGCGTTTACAAGTCTGACTGAGTCTATTTTAAGGTTGATTTGAAAGTTCTCAAGTATATTTGCGCCTACCTGCTTGATTTCTAATTGATTTCCTTTGAATCCTTTTGTCCAAAGTTTTATTTACAAATTATTCTTCCTCTTCCTCCTTTTCTTTTTTTCCCCTTTCTAAGGAATATTGTGAATTATGCTGGGGGGGATCCCCCTACGAAAATTTTACTAACTTCTTGCGTAGCTCTAGGTAATTTTGTTTTAGAACCGATCGCTGCCATTGGAAAAGTAAAAATAACTTCTCTTTCCAAATTTAATTTTATAGTTTAATAGATTAATTTTAAATAGATAAATGAATTTATAATATTTTCTTTCAACCAATAAATAATTATGTACTCCCACATACACAAGCAACAAGAAACAGATTCCTTGACTCTTTTTATTGTATTTAATCTCCTTCCAAATTTCTTGCAAATTTAATAATCTTGGATATAAATGCAAATGGCACACAATCATGAATCATAAAACATAAATACAAACATCAACAGTCTTATAAAGTTACTAGAATAAGAAAAATAAACAATAAACATGTTGGTTAACCTTAAAATGTACTGTATACAAAACGGAAATGATGTAAAAGAAGGACCTTATAATGAGCACAGCCTCAAAATGCCTAAATCCTCCATTATAGTCTGTGTATTTTCTGTAGGCGGTTCAAGGTCACATTTTCTATCACGTTACTGGTATCAGACAACCAATAACGAGGTAGAATATGTTACCTTGAACCGCCTACAGAAAATACACAGACTATAGTTCTATGTCAAAATTAAAAATAGCCACTTTTTAAATATAAATAAAAGAAGAAAAATTTTGATCATAAGATAGAAGGAATCTTTAAGTCTCATTTGCATAAGCAACAATTGCTAGTTGCGACCATTCTTGGTCTCAAATATTATACCCCAGCAATAATCTAAGTCAATGCCATACGAAACAATCATATTTATAACTTAAGTTCGTTCTATTTTACATCCAGGTGTGAGTGTGCTAAGATGACATCTACATTATACATAATCTAATGAAGTGAATACACAAAAAGCAGTTTCAGAAAAGTTCAGTAAATGCATGTTTTGCATATGGCTGTCGAAAACATCTAGATGATACCAATGTATGGACTACCGTATGGTTATCAAACAGAACAATTATTACATACAAATCAAAAGATGAATTTTCTATCATATTCAATTCAATATTTTTTTCGTATCAATATACCAGAAAAGTTGTAAACTTTTATAATCGAAGTAATTTTTTTTAAAGATTTACTACTGTATAATCATGATTATCTCTAGATTACAGAATACAGCAAAGCTAACTTAGGAGAATTAATTATCAAAGTTGACCAGATTTTAATTAGAGACTTCCAACAACCTAAATTTTTGATCGGTCCCTCTCTATAAGATAGCCCTGCTATAGAAAAGGTGGGGCGATGTGTAATGGTGGGGCTGCATGTAATTGGGGCTTTGTTTTAACCGAAACGTCGTCCTTTGACGGGTTCTGGGCAGGGCCTTGTCATCGCAGTGGATTAGGCAAAGAGGAGGCAGAAATCTCCTTTCAGCTCGAGTCTCTGACAGCTCCGCATCCAGCAATGAGCTCGAGCTCAGGAGAAAAGAGCAAAAGAAAAAAAAAGAGCTCCCTCGGCGAGATAAAGCGATAGAACCAATGGAAGAGAGAGACTCGGTTCTAAAAATATGATAAGACGAATTTTTCATTCTGCGTCTTGGACTCCAACTCGCGCATGATCATTCGAGGAAAAAAAAAATAATCTGACTATGGACCAGGAAAGATTTATGCTTCTTATCTAGTTTTGTTTTGAGAAGAAAACAAGTTTGGGATGTGTTTTTGGTACTGTCTGCGGTGGAGATTGAGACTGAGACGATGAAGCATCTATTTATTAACAAAGGAAGAAGAGAAAAAATTACTATGTTATTTTTTTCCTAGATAATTTCTGTTTTTCTTCTTAATTTGTTGGATACTGGAATATTACTTAAATTAAATCAATTAATTATGCAAAAATTTTCTTTATAGATTTCAGTTTTTCTTCTTAATTTGTTGGATACGGGAATGTTACTTAAATTAAATCAATTAATTTTTCAAAATTTTTCTTTATAGATTTATTGCTAATAATGCGGTGCTATTTTATTAAATAGCGCTAAAAGAATATAAGCATTAAAAAGATAGATACTAAGAACATGAGACAATTAATATATTTTTGCTTCCTTTATAACAAAAGTAAAACAATCTATTCCACAGCTCAACAGTTAAATGGCAATATACCACTCTTTGGACACACTACAAAATATATAATTTGAAACATAGGCGAAAAATATATTCCCCATCTATATGTGGCCTTGGATCTCACTCGAGTGAATGGCTCCTGCCGAAATACTGACCATAAGAAGAGAAGAGATCCCTAGGTATCTTAGGACTTTGAATTTCGCTTATAGAAGGCGAGCCTTTCAGAGGAATAGTTTTATACTATAGGAAAATCATTATTGGGCATGAACTTCAAATTTAAAAGAAGAAATTAATCCATACTTGTATAAATGTCTAAGAATGAAGCAAAAATTGTGAAATTAGTCTTTCTGTCCAAATAATTAATAATAAACCTTAAAAAGATTCAGAAAATTGTCAGATAATTCTTTAAGCGATAATTTTTTTTTTTTTTTTTTTACAAATTTTAAAACCCTTTTTCAATTCTACTTTGAAATATATAAAAAAAATTGTTATTCAACTATTTTACTTCAACTACTTACCTTTGCAATTTCTCGTATACGAAGCGCATAAACAGAAAGCATTGTTAGCGTTAAAAAATTCAAATTTGGGATTTTGACAGATCTCTACATTTCAAATCCCCTTGAATTCGTAAAACACATTTTTAGAATTATGCTTGTCGATCTGTGAATATGATAATTTAAAAACGCTGTGGAATAGAGAGATGAAAGTTGATATATGGATTCGACACCAAATTTTATGCGAAATCTGAAATTGTGAGTGAAAACAAAAGCTTTTCGTAAAAGTGAAAGACAGCACCTGATAACCACAAGGTAAGAGAGCACATAAACAACCACAAGTTTTTTTTTTAATTCTTTCAACATTTCAATAATGAAACCATCATAATTTTCTTTTAAAACAAGAGTAGCTAAATTACATCATTCGGTATGTATTTCTCCAATAAAGAATTAAATTTTATTCGGAAAATAAGTAATAATTATTTTAAGAGAAAGTAAGAATGAGTAATAATAATAATAAGTAACCATACTAGTTATAATATTATGAGTAAGGGACTTAATGAAGATATTTCATTCAACATTCTTAAAACTTTAATGAAGATATTTCATTCAAATGTCATTCTAAATAAGGAATACGCAATTTCTATTTTGCGTAGCACCACTGTATTGTCAAGCGAAAATGCAATTATGGGGCCAACTTTTACTTAAAGCCCTGGAAATATCGCCGTAATTTGAAGAAGCATTTTATCACTCTTTTGTCCGAAATATATATATATATATTTATATTTATATCTAAGGCATATCTCTATCACATTTAATACTTTTTTAACTTTTTTTTTCTTATATCATCTTAAGGGATTCCTCCCTCAACTGACAAAATCCCGGAGATGACAGGTCCCTGTCATTTTGGAGGAGGGATAGAAAATCCCCACACATCGAAAACGAAGCGAACCAAAGGCTGGGAGGGGGGAAAGAAAAAAAAGGGAAGAAGGGAATCAATAAATACAGAAGGGAGAAAAAGAAAAGAGGACGAGAGGTTTTTCTTGAAGAGTAAAGAAAAATAAGAAAGGATAAGAAAAGAAATTTTTAAATCGATTTCTTTGTTGTTTCTTAAAGATCCGGTGAAACGATTCTTTGGTTTCAGCAACTCTTTCTAAATTCTGGCTAAGCTATCTTTATAAAGCTATTTATAAATTAAGTACGCAAACTTCTCATAAATTTAAAATTAAAAAATATTAAAAACTTAAATTTAAATTGCAAAATACAGAAATAAATTATGATTACTTATAAAAAAATGTAAATAAAAAAATATGAAAAATTGCAAAAAAAAAAAAAAAAAAGGTAAAGATCAAACTTATGACAAATGTTAAGTTCATCTATATAGTTTCGATTAGCATTGAAGTTATTTAAGTAAAAATGATGGAAAATGATTAGTCACTTGAAGTATTTTGATAAAATTTAGAAATACCTCCCGCTATGCAGAAGTGTCGAATAAGTCATCAACAATTGCTTGCATTTTCCACAGATGTAAAAAGAAAATTTCAGTTGATCCGGAAGTACATGGGCACTAATAAATTTATTTGTATTTTAAGCTACTAATCAATTCTCCAGCATTTTTGGTCAGTAATAATTTGTCCGACACTAAATGCTGGATATACTAGATCTAGGATCAAGTAAAGAAAAGGAGTCTTTTCTTTAGTAGAAATAAGATAGAAAAAGCAAGGAGCAACCGGTACAATAGTATTTTCATTAAGTTAATTAAGAGAGTAAATTAAATAAAAGAAGAAGATACACAAGATTATATGTACAGTGTCGAATGCCTTTGAGTATTCAGTTTTTTAAACATTTGTTGTTGATGCTTTTTCCTACATGCCATTGTAAATGGCATGCTGAATAAAGCTTGCAATGATGTTTTGATTTTATTTATTTTAATTGTAATATTATGCAATTGTAATTACTATGAAATAAAACAGTTGTTAAATGGTCACCAAATTTACAATGGCACAAAAACACAATTATATCGTGAACATACATTCAAGATGTGTATAGCAAAGCGAAAGACAAGGCTTTTTCAATATTTGCAATAATATTCCTTTCTACTTACCATTGTTAATGTCATGTTACACACAACAAATAATGATTTTTTATGTCGATGTGTTGATACACTATTGTAAATTTATGTTCTATTAAATCCTCATAGTACATTTTACTTATTACCTTCTTAGTTTACCAATAAATAATTACTTGTAGCTGTCACCCATTGAATTTGCGATTTCATGTTCAATTTAAAAACTTGACTTTTTTCTGAATGCCCCATGACGCTCTGAATTCCCAAAACTTTAGATATAACCTTTATAGGAATAGTTTCCCTTCTAGAAAACACTTCAAACATGGAAGTACGAAAGGACTAGATAAAAGAGTGAGCTCTCGCCTGCTTGCTACAAAAATTGTGACGTACTTGGCGAGAATATCCCTATCCCCGACGGAAGACTGTACCTTCCTCAGATTCCGTGAGTAGGCACCAAAACAGGTGATGTCAGTGTTGTATATCTGCGTCATTCACGGAACCCTATCATGAAGTATTCCATATGCCAACAGTGGTAAGTGGATGAGAGAAAGTAACCTGTTCATGACTATGTTTCCCTCAAATATGGGAATATGAAGTCACTAGATATTTTCATGGCCTGTCTCTAACCTGAAGAGTATACAAATTGTGGTGTGAATGCGTTAGCTATATCCCCAATGATACGTCGTCCATCCATCGTGTGTAGTAGTGAAAGTGCATGGCTCGATAAGTGGCAATGTTGTAATTGACCATAGCGCACGTATCACACGTCACATGTATTCATGGTGATCGAATTATGAGTCATTCGTTTTTAGGGGAATCTTTCTTTCCGTGACTGTGTATTTTCTATTTCAATAAATATGCCTTGGATATTTTAAATAAATGAAAATATTTTATTATTATATTTAACAATATTTTATCATTATTCGATTCATTATTTACGTCTTCAAAATATTTTTTAAACTTGCAACACCAGAAAAACTTCAAATATTTCTTACTTTACAAAGCAAAGATTTAAAATTTGACAATTTCCTCTTTCCTTTATCATTCAGCAACAGAAAGCTATTTTTAAAGGTCTGTTTTTGTGATATTTGCTATTTATTAGAGCAAACTATGTTCAATGTTCAATTAAAAGAAAATTATTAATTCTGTATTAAATACAGATATATTTCTGGGGTATACGCATGATTCATAATTACTGTTTTTTTTTATCTATTTAAAAAAAACTTCTGTTTTTAATATTTATTTTATCTCCAAATGTTTCAAAGAATTTAGAAATTCAGATTAATTTCTTTTTTAATCCTACCCTGTTATCCTTTGTACCACTGGCTTTTTTAGAACATTACATTCTTTTCTTGTGATTATTACTTTCTTGTAAATTAAGAATACATAGACAAAATACTGTCGCATAAAAACTTGTATTCGATATTTTGATGAGATTCCATGTTCTAGATCTTCGTGATTCAGAATTTTTTGCAGAATGATGTCTGTCTGTCTGTGAGCATGGTAACTTATGTCCTCTTAATGGTGAAATATAGATCGATAAAAAATTCTGCACTAAATCTGCCTTAGAGTAGTCTGTCTATCATTGTGCATATGAGCATGATATCTCAAAAACGCAATGACAAAATTTAATACACCAGAATTTTTCATGTAAAATGTACAAGGGTGGTATGGTCACTCTTATTTTGAACTAAAATTGTGGACAAAACCAATTACAATGAATTTTTTATATTTTGAAGCTCGATTCAATAAAATTTCTTTAACATGTCACAGAATAGACGTTACCAAGACGACATATTAACAAGAGTGACGTGGTACCAAATTTTGATAAAAGCCGCCTTCCTACAGTTGAACTTTACAATAATATGACATTTTTTTTAATAAGATGACTCATGAATATCATGCCGCTGAAAATCCTTTTTGCTTATTTTTAAGCTCATAATATTGGATAATGTTTTTTTTTTAATCTGAAATTTTTTTTATCACAAATAGTTATTCAAAACTTGTTTATTTTAATGGCAATGAGTTATTTTAAGTAAATTTACAATAAATTATATATATGTAATGATATTTTAAATTCTAATTTCAATCTAATTGATTTCCAAGGTGATTGATTTCCAATTGTTTTAATTTAGCCTACAGTAACTTCATTCTAAAATATTCTCTTATTTCCTGATCCAATTCCACTGTCTCTACTTAATTAATTCAAGAGAAGCTTTGTAAAATTGCTGAATCGGCTAAAAGCCTAACTTTCCCACACTCCGAGTAAAGGGACAAAATATCGCTGACTAGACAAATTCTTTTTAAAAAGATCCCTGTGTTTCCCTTGTCTCGTCAACGCGTGTAGCAAAAATCCCTACCGAAATCTCATTGCATATAAGCACTATGGAGAAATATTTTCCCTATCAATATCTCAGGTTATATAAGATCAGGGATAAAATGTTCAAGAGCTGTTCCCTCATTTCTTTCTGTGTTGTGTGTGTTGCTCGTCGCTCTTGCTTGTACATAATGAGTGCTTCTCCTATATGAAATAAAACGACGTCACGAAATCGAAAGTTTCTTCACTGTCTTCGAAACTGCATTTTGCTTTACATAAAATAATGCTTACATATATGTGTATATATTATGCACATTTTTCCTTTCTTCAAAGAGTATATAAAAGACTAGAGGCGTTTCCATGCCGACGTATTAGCGTCACTGAATTTTTCTTTCAAGCTACCTTTCTACAGTTGAATTTTACAATAATATATCATTTTTTTTAAATAAGATGAATCCTGAAAATCATGAGGGCACAAGCCTTTTAGTTTATTTTTAAGATTGACAATATCACTTAAAATCTGAAATTATTTATCTCAAATAGTTATTAAAAACTCACTTATTTTAATAGCAATAAGATCTAAGTAAACTTACAGTATTAGAGTACATTATATGTATATTATATACATACATCCTTTCATCATACAAAAATATTAATGAAATGTTATTCTCTCTCTCTCTCTTTCTCTTTGCATGCATGTATGCATTGTGGTGTTTTAAAAGAATTCTGCACATTAGATAGCGAATAAAACTAATATTGGTGCAAATATCCTTCTTAATCTCCTCCATTTTTTAAAGACATTTTCCGGAGAAAGCTACATTTTAGATGCCTTTTCGACAAAAAAAAACAGCAAAAATTTATTAGTTCTTGTAGTTTTAAATGCCCTATAATTTAATTCCAAATTGTAGAAGAGCTAATTCCAGAGCCTGAATAAACCCTTCAGGCAATGAAATTTTGAACCCCTTGTTCTATCCCCAAATCAGTTAAGAACAACAACAAAAGATATTTTTAGTGATAGGAGTTTAATCTTTATATAAACAATTCTTAAGTAAAAAATATTACGAAAAAACAAAAATATCAAATATTTAATCATGGATATCTTCAAAGACAGCTGATTGGAGTGTCTTTCATATTAAAGAAAAAGAATTAGAATAAAAAATAATTCAAACAATAAGTAAAATATATCCTTTTTTTCTTTCTAGCATACTCTAAATGCCATAACAAAAAGGGTGCTATAGTTGTTGATTTGTTAATCTTCCAACTTTAAAAGAAATTATTTGCAAGCAAATTTGGAAATTAAAGAGAAAAATCCCCAAAATAATGTTTTAATATTTAAACTATACTTGTTTTTTATTTCAGAATGTTTAAATATGCTCCGAGAGAAAGTATAAAAGAAATGTAGCCCATAAACAATTGCCGATTTAGCCTTTTTGATTATTCATTTCAGTTTCATTTATTTCTTCTCTATTAAAAAAGAATAAATACGAAGCTTAAAAAAATAATAATAACTTGAAATAAATAGAAACGAATCGATTAAGATCAAATGAGGTACCTAAGAACAATGTGCTAAAAAGATTTTACTCAGTTTAATGATAGTCGCTTATTCGATTATTTCAAAAATTGAGCAATTTGGCGCCAAATCTAGAAGTCTGGTCCGCCGTCATTTCTACCATTTGACTAGCTGTCCAGATAGGATAAAGAGTGAAAGGAGGAGAGAAAAAAGGCCCTACCTTGCGACTCCTGTGGCGATGGGGGTAAAAAGGCTTAGCAGGTGCTCCTTCTAATGTTTACATTAGTCTTAAACAGCTGCCATTTGACTATTTTGCTCCTGATAGCAAACACAGAAGTGCTCGTTTTGTAAAAAAAAGTGTTGCCTTCTTAATCCTGTTAGGATCAAATTCTTTAAAGTTGAATGCGAAATAAAACTCAACTTTATATTCTAACCAAAAATTAATTGCATATTACCTCATTTTTAAAATAATGAATTAATAAGTTGAAAGCAAATTAGTATAAAAATGTCTTATATTAATTATGCAATTTTTTTTTCCTTATCTCAAAAATAATTATTACTTAAGTAAAAATGCCAATTATGGTGAATAATTGTACATTTTATTGGAAATATCATAAATGAGCGGTTAGAATGATAGAAGGCAGCATAAATAGTTCTTGGGGGAGATATTAATCCCCTTCCCAAGTCCATTTGGCTTTAAGAAGGATATGTTGTCCCCAAGGCTTTTCCCAAAACTCGTGTTCGGGCTATCTATACCTCTTTATCTTTTAACCTCAAAGACCGTACACGAAAATAATGCACAATATATATAAGGCATTTTATATATACTATTATTCAAACATTTCATTTTTATATTTTTAACTTTTTTTTTTCAAAACTGTATTATTAATATATACTTATTTTCGGTAAATTGATTATGAAAAAAAATTTACAAAAGATTTTCCAAACTTATTTGTAATTTTGAAGCATGATATGTTTAAAGCCAGATTTAATTGCAATTATGCGATTTTTAAAAAATAAATTTAATTTTGATTATAGCAATGATATAAAGCGAATACTCAAAAAAACATATTAAGTAAGTGAAATGTTGAAAGATATCGTTGTAAAATATATCCAAATATTCATTAAAACTAAAGAAATAAAATTGTTGTAAATCAAAATATAATTTTTTGAGCTTCAAAGTGATGTAGAAAGTGATTTTTATGGGAGAATATGTTTTAAAATTATTTAAGATAAAATTTCCAATTAATTTTTAGTTAAAAGTCTAATTAAATTTTTGACTCCCTTCACACTTCTTTTTCATGCGCATCTTCTAGCCAAGAAATGAATGATTTGAATGATTTATGTATAGTGAATGCCGAAATTTACAGATATTATGCATTTTATAAATATTATCAAATTACAGACAGGTAGCGAACATCATAATATCACATGGAAGTGAACATCATAATATAAATATTTTCGAAAATAGATTTTTACGAAATTTTTAACTTGTTGCGAAACAAGTGCATTAAGCCAGCTGAATCGCTTGGAGGATTCACTGTCACAATAAATAGAATACGTGTATACGTATACGTATACGTACAGAGTATTATACATATCTGCGAGCATAAATAGAAGCATTTTATTTTAATATGAGCAATATTACTTTATTTACTGATAAAATAAGAAAATACATGAAATTATAGTGAGAAAATTTAACTCATAACACAAAGTTATTTTTTTGATAAGCATGTGAGCTGAATTCGGAAATGAAACGTTGCCAGTTAGCGAAACAAAACTTCTCTTCGGTTTGTAAATAGTAAAAGAAAAAAAATGCGTGACAATAAACAATTGATGCAGTAAACTTGGTTTCAAACAATAATAATACCGTATTATTTCAAAAACAATTTAACGCATAAAAATATTTTATGGAGGAGATGCATAAAATAATGCATAAAAGATTTACTTGGCATTAAGTATTATTTATTATAACCTGTAAATCATCTCAAAAGGATTAGTAAGTAAAGATAATTTCTTTTATTAGACAAAATTATGTAGCAAATTTATACTCGAAATTCCCACCCAACATCCAACTAATCCAGCGAGCCTAGGCACTTCAAAAGACCCCCCCCCCCGCCTTTCCAAATCATTGGCATTGGATCCAGCTAATAAATATTATAGAAACAAATCCTTCATGGATTAAAAAGAAAAACTTCTATTTCCTTCGCTGAAGCTTTCTTTTCGAGCCTAAAACTATTTGCCTTCAATATTTATTTAAAAAGCGATATTATGTAATTAAATTCCTCTCCAATACCTATTTCAGTATCTAATCAAATACCTCAAGAAATAAATAAAAAGCTATTATTTATATCAAAGGGTCTTACTGGACTTTTAATTTTCTATTAAGAAAAATATAGATAAAACGATTCCAAAAACTTAAGACCCTTCTCACCAGCTCAAAGGAAGCAACTTTTAAACAATAACATAGTAGTTATTATTTCTAAATATTAGAAAATCAAATTGTGAAATAGTATAATGGGAAAAATATTAATTTGTAATTAAGTAGCAAACTAATTGTTTAAAAATATTTGTAAACAAGTTTTTGTGCGAGTGAGATTAAAAACATAAACTATTTGGAATTATTTCCTTATTTCACCTCGGTATTTTCAAGATTTTTTTAAATGTGATCGCTTTTAACTTTATTAAATTAGAAATTTTTTGAAAAGAAAATAATTCCTTTTACTCACATCTTTCAGAACATAACATTTTGAAATTCGAAGATTCAATTTCAATCATACATCATCCAAATAGTTTATATGTTCATTTTCAAGATAACATGAAATAAAAACAGTTTTTCCAAATATAGAAAATTTCAAAAAAATCTTCTAATAATACATAAAAAAAATAATAAAAATTTGGTAGAGAGGAAACGAATTGAATAACAAGAAAATAAAGATATAAAGTCGGTAATTTATGAGGATAAAACTATTATAGAGCTCTTTCAAATTATAAAGACCCAAAAATTTTTATTTAGAATGAAATGCCTTCGTCAGAAAGGTAAATAGAATCCTTAAGGAATTGGTTCTTAGAAGCCTTAAAAAATAATCCTTTGGGCATAGTTAAACATTCTTGATCGATGACATTATGATGGTCTTTCTAAGTCCGAAAACTAAATAACATCACGAGGACCTCCTAGGTATTTATAATCTGAAGGCATCTTCCCTCATTCAACAGAGTCAATCTGAATGCGTCGTTTGACATAAACATAAAAGCCTAAATCTCCTTTCACCATTTGGGCCTTGTATATTCTTTGCCACTTAACAAGATTTTGGTCAAAAAGTCACAAAACTTGAAAAGCCAAAATTCTTAAAGCTGATCGAAGTCACATACCTTTGAGAATCATCCTTAAGTCGTTTCCAAACCCTTTCTTCAACCTCCACCCTTCGAATCAAAGTCTGGCACCTTATGGAGATAATCCTTGCAAGAAAAGGATGACTTCGCTGTCCCAAATCGCTTGCTTCAGCTTGACTGACCAAATGGGCACATGTTTGAAAGGGTTGACTATAAGTGGCCACCACCAGATTGTCTGCCTCTCCACTTAATGAGTTTGTTGTCAACTCCTTTCCCATGAGAAGTCGGCGTCCGAAGAGATATCCCGCTGGTGAGAAAGGGTTAAAGATAGGTGACACTGTCCTTTGGAGGCAGCGGCCACTTTACTGCATGTTTGTTTTCTTGTTTTCTGGTCCAACAGATTTTGTTTACTTTTGGCCGACCTTCAAAGTAAAAATAAAAGTTTTTCGTTTTGCTTTCCAAGCGAGACACAAAATGTAACAACATTCTGAGGCTAGGATGATATATTTACATCCAAAAAGAAGTAGTGATACTTTTCGTGTTTTCATGTGAAATGGTCATTCCTCTGCAGATTTATTTATTACTTTCTTCTCCAGGGGAGGGGGGTGTTTATAGTTTGCACAGCTCATGTGAATCTTTATTTGTTCAAAAAAGCATTTTGCTGTTTTGTTTTTCTAAGAAGAAACTAAATGCGACAACACTCTCTGACTAAATCAATAAATATATCTCAATAAGAGATAATATAAATTTTTAATATTCTGTGTGAAAATAATCGCTTTTTTTTTGTCATTTCTTTTGCGCCACCAATGTCAATAATACCTTACTGCATTAAATATATAAGCATTCAGAATTAAAAGATTTTTAGAACTAGTAAACCTTGCAGTTTAAAGAGTTACACAGCATGAACCGATCAGACCCAAGCAAAAATATCATGATAACTCATATGATAGGAATGAAATCAATATTTCGAATAGCAGTAGCCAACAAATAAGCAAAGGACTCCTTTCTTTTAAATATGGAAAAATATATAGGTGCCTCCTTTGAATCAATTAGTACAACTTTACGAGATAAGAAATTGTCTGGTGTATATGATATTTCCTTTTTAATTAAAAATAAAGCTGCCGACGTTAAGAGCATTCTGTATATTGTAATATTATATTTTATCAAAATACTTTGTGCACATTAAAAACTTATATAATTATCAATTATCTTTATTATTTTTATATTATATATATAATACATATATTCGGTATGTCCCAAAAAACATGAACAAGATATTATTTCCCTAAATATTGAATTTATATATTCCAATTACAAAATCTTATTAAATAAAATGCATAATTCTATGAAAATACTTTGGTTTCGATGAGGGTTAAAAAAATTAGCCAACAAATTTTAACAAAACAAAACCATTAACAAAGTTTTATGCACTCCGATAATGCAAAACATTAATTAATAAAATGTTTCTCTTACATTCATCTATGCACACAAAAAGTTTTACATTTCTGTCTACAAAATTTCCAGAGATATGCTTATTTTTAATTTAGAGGCATTAATTCCGATAGAAATGAAAACATTTAATGTAAATTAAATGCAAATTTATTCACTATAGAAAAACTGTCATTGATACATATCTGTAATAATGTATGTTCCAATCATCATGACTCCAAAGAAATTTGCTAATCATATGCTAAATGGCTTTAGAATTATCACTTGATCCTCCATTTAGTATTTCAAAGAGGAAACATTAACATTAGTACAGTTCGACGAGAAACATGTTATTTAACATTGAACTAAAACAAACATATTGTTTCCTAGATTGTGTGATAATTAAAATAAAATAAACACATGTTTTCATCCCTCCCTCCATATTGAAAAAAAAACACCGAGTAAAAATTTTTATTGTTAATCTTAGAAATAAATAGATATAAAATTTGAAATCTAAATTGTAAGTTAATTAAGTGAAAGTGTAGGTTTATTTCACAGGTCGTAATAAAAGATATCGCCTCAAGTACACATAAATACGATTCGATATAAATGTAAAAAAAAAAAAAAAAAAAAAAAAAAAACTTTGTGATTCTTTTAAAGGGAAAAACTGCTGACAATTCATAACTTTTTTGTTATATTCATAGATTGCCATTTTAATAAAAACACAATTTTTCTAAAATCTCCAATTTTTCCATAAATACTAAACAAAAAAATCTGACTATGTTTTATTTTAATCTACTCCATTTTATTGTATGTATTTATTTATTCAGCTTGTAAACTTTCTTAAAAAAAACTCATAATTATGTCTTTTTAAAATAAATAGTTTAATACACTTGATTTGTTATCTTTTCCTATTTTAATTCCAATTTCAAATTTAATTTTCTTTAAATTCAATTTCTCTCCTAAAATTTATTTTGGCTGTAAATATTTTTTTAACATATAAAAAATACAATTTAAAATTAAACTCATGCATGATTTAAAAATTTTAGAGAACACTTCCAAATAGAATATCAAAGTAATTTCAACTTTAAAAAAATGTATATACAAATTATAGACGATTTATTTAACTTATTCTAGCACATATTGAGACAGCCAACCACTATCCCGGGAGTTTCTCATTCTCATTTCTGAGATGCCTCCTAGTAGGATAATTGTCATCCATAAAAGGCAAACCTGCGAAAAAAAAATCAATTCATTTAACAATTAGAAATACTGCATTTATCTTTCTCAATACATGTACCAAATTGTACCATCAAAATTAAACTTTATTAGAGCTCTTTGCATATTCTAAATCTATGTCATAGCATTTAAAATTGACATAATTTAATGTTTTTCATTATATATATATATATATATATATATATATATATTGTTACAAACCTGCAAGTCGGCTTCCCAGCATAGTTTGTTCCATCAACAGAAAGAAAGTTTTACAGTCATCTGAATGGGACAGAGTCCAGGTAGCGCGTCGGAGGTTCCACATCTTGGCGACAAACATGGCGACCATTTGGCGACTTGGCGACCAATTTGGCGACTTTGGCACCAAAATAGATTATACCCGAAACTTCGAGAATTTTCCCGATCCGTCCAGTAGGAACCCAGATACGCCTCGAACGTTCCTGATTCGTTGAGAGGCTTCTAGACCCGCCTCACGAGACTTATAAAAGGAAGCAGCCGCAGCTGCCCCAAGGAAGGCAGACGACAGGGGAGTTCGAGAGCAGCGAAGTAGTCCGAGTTCGAGAGCAGCGGAGTCGAAGTCGACGAAGTCAGTCAGAGTGGACAGAGCGGAGTAGTCGGAAGCAACGGAGTCAAGCTAGTGCTGAACTGAGCTGTGCGCTACTGTCTGCAGTAGATTCTGGTTGTATGCTGCTGTGTGTGCTGTTGTATGCTACACGTCTCGGGTGAAGATAATCGTCTTTTATGCTGTATATAGTTGTCATTTTTGTGCTGTCCTGTATGTCTTCATGTAAATAAACGTCGTTGTTTTATTTTCTACTGCTGCCTGCTGATTGAGCATTCTTTACAGCATATCACTTTCACTATCCAAATGAACCCCGGTAAAAATTCGTAACATTTGGTGTCAGAAGTGGGGTAGTGGTCAACAGTGTATGGTGAAAACGGGATCTCAGGCTACGATGGCTGATAGCGGTAATGGTAAGTTACTGGCTCTGTTGGCCGAGATGAAGAAATCTATGGAAGCTGGACAAGAGAAACTTTTGCAAGAAATGAAAGCCGGGCAAGAGAAACTTTTGCAAGAAATGGAAGCCGGACAAGAGAAACTTTTGGAAGAAATGAAAGCCTTTACGGAAGAAATTAAAGCCTTTACAGAAGAAATAAAGAGTGAATCCAAGAAAGGCCTTTCGTCGTGGAAAGAAATTTTAGAAGATAAAGTTAACAGAATTGTAGACATCCAAGTTATCACAGAAGAAATTGGAGGAAGTAACGAGAGCCAAGTGGAAGGAGAAAAGACTGAAGACCGAATGGAGACCGGTGTCACTGAAATGGAACTTAGCCATCCGGAGGATGAGCCGAGGTTCAATGAGGAGAGGAGCGAACAGGGAGAATGTCAAATAGTTGCGGAACTGAAACAGTCATCTCCGAATGAGTCCCCTGAAGTGGAACCGAAAGTGCAGGCGCTTGGGGATGGAGAAGATGGACTTTCTTCGGACGGGTCTGATGGTGGTGACCCGTGCTCGATGCCTATGGATGCAAGAGTTAATGCAACCCTGTTTCGATTGGATTCGTCCCAAAGATTAAAGGGACTACCTCTCGGCAAGCCTCTTGGTATCTCCTTGCATAGTGACACGGAAGAAGACTACATGGCTGGAATCGCTGATCCCTGTTGTCACGATCTCAACTTCCTTCAAGAATTCATCTTTGCTGTGGATCTGCATAGAAGTGTGATGCAAATAGGAGCCGATGAATCTCCTGTGCATCCGGACATGTTATGTCTTCGCAGAAGGACCCTCCCAGCAAAAACGGATGCGCTCTTCGGAAGATCCCGTGTGGAGGGCGTCGAACAATTCTCAAGTGTCGAGAATAGACCAAGAAGAGGTGGACGTATTCCCGTGAAAGCTGTGGCGACGAAGGTGAATGCCTGGCTTTCGAGTGGACTTCAGAAGACACCGTTGGATCATCCTGATACACGACTGGTTCGATGGAAAAAGTTCAAAGTGACCAACCGACCAGCCTGGAAAGAATTCACTCCGGAGGACTCTACTACGATCCAGCGTTTAGCTCTATGGGACATCCTGCATTTTAAGGAGCGGAATCAAGTCTGGATGTACAATCCGAAACGACGAAGAGGTCTGAGTCAAAAGCATTGAGAAGATTCGGATGGATCGTTAGTCGCCGCCAAATAAGTAAACGATGTCATCTTCGAAAGACCGGAAGTCGCCTAAAGCATCATCATCACATCATTCGGAAGCTTACGCCAGCTGTTGGATTGAAGTAGGACTGCCGGGACGTCAGTCTTTGAAGAGGGGAGCAATGTTACAAACCTGCAAGTCGGCTTCCCAGCATAGTTTGTTCCATCAACAGAAAGAAAGTTTTACAGTCATCTGAATGGGACAGAGTCCAGGTAGCGTGTCGGAGGTCCCAGAGCTTGGCAACAAACTTGGCGACTTGGCGACCAATTCGGCGACTTTGGCGCCAAAATAGATTATACCCGAAACTTCGAGAATTTTCCCGATCCGTCCAGTAGGAACCGAGATACGCCTCGAACGTTCCTGATTGGTTGAGAGGCTTCTAGCCCCGCCTCCCGAGACCTATAAAAGGAAGCAATCGCAGCTGCCCCAAGGAAGGTAGACGACAGGGGAGTTCGAGAGCAGCGGAGTTGAAGTCGACGAAGTCAGTCAGAGTGGATAGAGCGGAGTAGTCGGAAGCAACGGAGTCAAGCTAGTGCTGAACTGAGCTGTGCGCTACTGTCTGAAGTAGATTCTGGTTGTATGCTGCTGTGTGTGCTGTTGCATGCTACACGTCTCGGGTGAAGATAATCGTCTTCTGTGCTGTATATAGTTGTCGCTTTTGTGCTGTCCTGTTTGTCTTCGTGTAAATAAACGTTATTGTTTTATTTTCTACTGCCGTCTGCTGATTGAGCGTTCTACACACCATATCACTTCCACTATCCAAACGAACCGCGACAAAAATTTCGTAACAATATATATAAATATATATATGGTCAAAAGTTTTGACCATGCATACTGGCATTTATAAGTACCAAATCAACAAAATTAGAGTATATCCTTTTTCGATTAATTCAACAATTAACAATAATTAGATTTATTTTTTGCATGTATTAGATTTCCTTTTTGACTTCAAACTCCACCTTCATTAAGGATTTTTGCAGATTCTAAATCCTTATAAGTATAACTTGATGATACAGGCTTAAAATATTCCAAATATTCAATTAATTGGGGTTCCTGTTTCACTAATATCACATTTGCCACTACCTAAAGGTCTTAAAAGAATAACCCTTTTGTTCAGGTTTTGATTGAAATCTTGCATTGTCTATATCCCTTACACTCACTGGCTCAAACATTTCAAGCACTTCTCCCACATATCTCTTGACAATACTTATTACCAGAAAAGCGTGGAAATTTCAACGAACAAACTTTTCTTTAGTTCTGTTTTCAAACAAAAACAAAACAAAATGAAAGAAACATACACACACAAAAAAAACAATAAGGGATACCAGATAGAAAACTCCTCAGGCGAAGTCCGGTAGAAATGGCCTTTATATTTACTTACTGCCCGTGTAACCCCCAGAGATATTAAGGGAATAATCTCGGACTGGAGAAGGGAAAAAAATCTTCCCTTCTCTCTGAGGATTTGGGGTGCCCGGGGAGGACATTTGTCGCCGCAAATTTCTTCGGAAAGAGTGATTTTTCGAAGCTCCCAGGAATTATTGCTTGTTTCATCGTTTTGTTGAATGGAAACGTTACGATTTTACGAGGGAATAAAATCTTTCTTAAAAGAAAATGCAGGACTTTCGAAGAAATTTCGGTACAGAAGTAGAATAAATGATATTATTTGCAAGATTAGATTACTGGAAAAAGGAAATAAAAGCATTTGTTTGGTTGACGATATATGCTACGAAACTTTCATCTGCTTATTTAGTTTCCATAATCTTCGTTTTTTATTAAAAAATTAGTAATTTAAATAAAATAAATAATCTTCGGAAATAAAGGTATAGTATGCTATATATTTTATGATAATATTTAATGTGTTATAATATGTTAATATTTACCATATAGAAAAAAAAATGTTGGATACTTGGATACTAAAATAAAGTAATATGGATACTAAATACTTTGATCGTAAAAAACAATTTAGTTTAGAAATTGAAGTAAGAAAATACAC
>JAPMOR010123796.1:0-35781 GCA_026543865.1 Argiope aurantia
TATAATTAATTTTTTAAAGCTGTTAAATATATAAAGTATTGCAAAGAGATTGTGGAGATTTAGAAATAATTCAGTTTCCAAAACCTGATAATCTTTTTGCTATTTCTCTACATATCCAACAATCTTAGTTACTGTTTTAGGAAAAAAAAAGTAATAAGGAAATTTGAAAAATTACATATGCCAAATAATATTGCATGCTTTAAGTTCTATAGTATACAATATTTTGGTATGCAATCAGAAATGATTTTATTTATTTGTATATATTATTTTTATTTTTGGTTTGATGGTAGTCTAGAACTTTCCTAAAAAGAGTTTAAAAAGATGAATTTTTTGTCTATTGTTTCCTATTCCCAAATGAAGGTAAATTGATGAATTCTACGACCATAGATAAAAATTTCACTAAATAGTTGAAATATCTTGTATTAATTGTGCCAAGTGATATTTACAAGTTTTTTTATATTGAATACTAATATTTTTGCATATTGTCAGTATTATATCAAAATGTTGTATGACAAAAACTATTGAAAATATAAAATTTTGGTGTAGAAACTGGGACCAATGATGTCACATGGAATTTTGTAAAAATATACAGCTCTCTGAGATCAGATGTAGCTAATTTATATAAGAGTTTGACATTTTGATATAACAGTGATGAAATTTACTTTTGTACCTATTTTTTTAGCAATATTTCGGAAATTTTACAACTAATAGACCTTTGAGGGCTGGAAAACATTTTTATGACCATTTTCATTAAAAAATTTCAACTTGATTATAGAATTTAAAAGAAATTAGAAACAGTTAGATAATGCATTAATTAATGTTACATTTATAATGCTCAAATTAAATGGTAATTTGTGAATTTTTATCATGTCTTAAGTTAGTTTTTCTGAACAATTTTTGCTTGCAGATATTAAACATTGAGAATGAAACAAGAAGCACAATCATTTTTTTTTACTCCAAATTATTCAAAGTATTATAATTAATTAATTAATTTTACTAAAAGCTATTGAAAGTAAAACTATTAGGGCTGCAATATTTAGTTTCAAAAGCTTATTCATATGGATTTTTTTCTACAGTAAATCTAATTATCTCTTTTATTATAAAAAAAAATCTACTTTTCCAATTGATAGATACATGTGTAATTTTCAGTTCATGTTGCAAACTTCTGAAGCCTCTCCTACTCTTTTTGTGGATTCCTTAAGTGTGGTTTCTACTAAATTTAGTCTATATTTCTGTAACATACTGTAGTTTCAATATGTTATTCTGATATTTTGGGTCTTTTATTTTACAATGTATAATTTGTTTCATATTTTTATTTGCTGTAGTAATATCTGCTGATGAAGAATATTTTAAAGCCATTGCCATCAATATTGTGAAAGAAATGATTCTACAAAGAAAAAGAAGCAAAGAGCAAGAGAGAAAGAAAACCCCTGGTTTCAGACTCCAGTCAAGCCTTTCAAAGATGTCACGGGGCATGTCAAAACAAGATGAAGCATCTGTATGTTTTATTAACCCACTCAAAATTTAATAACCTATCATATACATAGCTTTATTTCATCAAATTTCTGATGTTATATTAGATTTCATTCAGTAGGATTGACAAAAAATTGTGTCTTCAGATTCTTGATTAATCCATTTTTTTATATAAAACTGATACTATCTGATTTTTAAGTCTATAATTCAAAAGAATAATTAATTTACAATGATTATTTAAGGAAAGAAATTTTTCTCTATCGATTATATTGATCATAAAAGTATTTTTTTTATTTTAAGAAGGTCATTTATGTTTCAAAAAGAAGATCAAAATAATATTTTTTTAAACAAATCTTTTAAGCAATAATGTTATTTTGTGCTTATATTTTCACAATGATATTGAAATTCATTTTATGTTGAATTTTATTATATATGAAAAAATTTAGCTGAAAGAAATTTTTTTTATATCTTATTTTACACTAGTCGCCTTTGGCGACCAGCCGGTTCGCCAGTATTACCGCTCGCTACAATTTTCAATTAAATATTTTAAGTAGCTGGTCTGTTAAAGGATTCTCAAACACAACATTTTTAATCTTCAAATTTTGATAGTCGTACCAAACTTATACTGTTTAGATCGTTTAGTTCAATTTACTATATATATTTTGCTAATTTGTTGTCATTTCCAGCAAAACTTCAACTTTAATTTAAAATGTAAATGATGAAATTGCAATTAATATTATTTTTTAATAAAACTAAGCATTTTATTTTATTTATCATCTTTATTGTTATTTATTAATTATTATTATTATTGAATGTGAGTATTGCAAACAGAATCGCTCGGTATTTAAGTCTTATGTTAACTACAAAATATTTTTCATCATTTATGTAATATCTCAAACAATAATTCAACAAAAATTTCTGAGATTCAGCATAAAATTCAGTTTTTAGTTTTGCTTTCAAAAGGATTAAAATGAAATCAATAATAATATTTTGTTCTGGCCTATAAATATATTTCAAAAATTATGAAGTCTAAATTTAATGCAGTAAGGTATCATATTCTGAGAAATATTCTGGACATACCAAATTTTAAATAAATGAAGGAATTTTTCTGTTTCCCACGATCAACTAAGACTTATTTATGAAGTTTTAAATGTTAAAAATTTAGAAAAACTCAACATTTTCATAATCTGAGGCCAATTAATCTTGAGAAACCTGCGTGCTGAATGGCATATTTTCTTTGAAGCGATCGATGGAAAATCTAAAATTATCCTTTTTTTATTGAATAGTGATATTCAAATTTTCATAAATAAGTCAGTTTAAGTGATTGGAAATTAACTCTTAAAAGTCAGTGCTTTAGTTGATTGGAAATTAACTCTATGACCATTATAAAATCTGTGCTTTCTCTTGTGGTGTATGCATTCTCCTTAATATCCGCTCGAATAAAACATCACATACAAAAGTACTACATAGAACAAACACAAAAGTAAAACACAAAATCAAAAGTAAACATAACATTTCAATAGTTGCCAAAAACAAAAGAGAGAAAAATGCAATTAATAAGCAGACGATGTTTAGAAAAGTACAGATATTTAGACTGGAAAATAAAATGATCTGAAATTAAAAACACGTGCAGACGATACAAAAGTAAAAATATTCAAACCTGAAAAGGAAAATATATGAGTTATTCCATCAATAAATGCCATAAGTTTGTTTATATCTTCATTATTTTATGAGTCATTAAATATCAAAATGGGTCCGGGACTAAATAAACACCCTGTATAGAGAGTGTAAAAAATCATAAATAATTTTTCTTGAATTTATTTTTTAGAAAAAATAATATTTCATATTTGTTTCATTTCCTACAGACACATGCCGAAAATTATATTTTTGCAGATTTCATTTCCAAAAAGATTTAATTAATTTTTAATTAGGGCTTTAATCAATGTGATGGCAACACTTTGAAAAAAGCGAATTTTTTCCAATGAATGCGAAACGTGCTTAATCTTAATTTTTATTTTTTATGAAAAAAATTATTGAAAAACATAGTTAAAATATTTATTTAAAAACTCATTAAAAATAGAAATTTAATTTTAAGATTAAAACATTAGTATCATTTAAAAGATAAATTTTTGATCTTTAACTTCATGTAAAAATCTTTTTTGTGCGGTAATATTTTCGGAAGTTATAGCAGAAACATGTCAAAATTTCGCTTAATTTTTAAATAAATAAAATTCTAGTGAAAAATTCGAAAAAATAACCCCCAGGTGCACGTTCCCGGCCTCCAAGGTATACACGTGCGAAATTTGGTAGCTGTAGGTTGAATGGTCTGGCCTGTAGAGCGCCAACATACATACACACACACACACACACACACACACACATTGAGCTTTATTATAAGTATAGATTATTGATATCTAATTTGTCATGTAAGTAATTCAAATTTGTGATAATTCATTATTTGTGAAATTTACTTAGTGATTATTTCAATAATTTTTATAAAATTTTATTGTTTCTTTGTAATTGCAGCTAGTTACTTTGAAAGTAAAAATATTCTTAATTTATTTGTTTGATTGTTCAAAAGAGGTGATTTTGATATGGGTTTTTTCTCTCACTCTCTTTTCAACTACAAATGTAACAATTTTATACAAAAACTGATATTCTAATTATATTTAAACTAATATAGTAGTAATATATAAATTCTATGATTATAAATATTATTTTTTATTAATATTAAATGATTACAAATAAATAATCTTTTTCCAAACACATACATACAAGAGATATTTTAAGAAGTTTTCAATTATAAATTATAACTTTTATAGAATAATATTTTTGACTACAAAAATATCTGAAAGGATAATCAATTTGGACAAATCAGCAGTGAATATTGTATCAATCTTTTTTATTTCTTTTGCTTTTTACATTTTTATTTATCTTATTAATAATTTTCCCTTTCATATTCATATGCGAGCTTAATTCATGCATATTATATCGACACCAATTTTTTCCCATTTATTGCTGCATTAAATTAAAGGAATTTTATTCAGACTGCTTTTATGACAATGTAATAATTTCATTTTAGAATTCTAAAGATAACAGCATTTCAAATGAAAATGAAGAATTGCCTGATGACCTTCCTAGACGTGTTGTAGAATTGGTAGATGCTATGCTTAATGAATCAGAATGTAAGCAAATTTGGGAGAAAAAAGAAAATGAAAAGCAATCATCTGATAATGTCACCATAACTTTTAATATCTGGAATTATAGTGGTCATCCAAAATATTTATTTTTACATCAGGTACTTATTTATCAGATTAAAAATATTTTAATTTGATTGTATTTTTTAGTTACTTAAAAATATGTATTGAGATTTAATATATATGTAAGAAATGTCTATTATTTTGGAAAATTAGGTATATATAAATAAAGATTCTGGTAATTATGCTTTTATTGTTAGTGAGAAATATTAAATTACTATAAATTGTTTATTGATTTAGCTATTAAGGTTATAAATATGTACTTTTATAGATCCATTAAAAGAAAGATTCTAAAAAAAAAATTAAGTGATAATATTTTAAATGTATATATATTTGTAACATATATTCAAGTCTCCAAATTTCTTCTTTGGAATTCCCATTGGAAGAAATTTTCTCTTATAATTATTGACAAGAATTTCATGATTTCCACTTTGATTGAGCATTTACATGTTCTATTAATATTTGCTTTCTGTTACATAATTTTCACGCATGTATATAATAAAGTGTGTAAAAAAAAGAATGGGAAAAATGATTATAATTTGAAGAAAGAAGAGGGGCATGAAATTGATATTAAATGCATGATTTAATGCAGTTAAAAAATTTTGTATATCTTATATGAAAATTAAGTCATTTACAATTGTTTATCTTTAAATTCAGACACTATTAGTTTAGATCTTCAATAAATCAGATGATTCATCAAAAAATAAACAAAGAAAATATCTGATGTTTTTATTTTTCTTTCTTGATTATTTTTTTAGTGAAAGCTAATTTCACTGATTTGATTTAATTCAATTTAATTCTGAATTTCATTTTTTTTCATGCCACAAGTTTAAATAGTGATATAATTGAAGTCAAAGGTTATTGTTCAGGTAGTCGAATTTATAAACAGAAACAGATTTTTTTTTAATGGACAAAGAAAGGATGGAAAATTTGAATCTATTAATAAAAGCTTCACAGAGATGCTGATTCCTGTTTAACTTACAAATTATAAGTTGATGTAAATTGCTAATTTGGTTAAAAACAAGAAGAGAGAATTAAAAATATGGAAATATACTAATCATATTTTTTCAATTTGTACCTAGGAAACTGCATAACTATATAGCATTAAACAATATCTGCACTATTATTTCTTTTCTCAGAAAAGTTTTAAGTGGAAAATCGATTAAGCACTTAACAATGCTTTTAGATTATCTATAAATTATCAATTTTACAAATTGTAAATATTATAGAAAATTTACTTAATATTTATTTTTATTGTAATAAATTTATGGGATCAAAATTATTAGTTACTCTGTCATATATTTAAATCATTTTATAAGTGAAATGAAGGATAATTTCTTTTATAGTTGTTCCTTTCGCCACAAACAATTTATCTTTTTGTTTTTGACTTGTCTCAGGATTTGGACAATCCTATTCAAAGTACTGAAGGTTATGGAGTAAGATTTCTTGTTTATCTTGTAGAAAATAGATTCAGTTTTTTAAAAACTTTTTAAAATTGTTCGTTAATTTTTTTTATAGAAAGGATGTTTGATACATTTCATGAATTATTCATGTCATACTGCAAAATTCACAATGTTTTATTAAATTTCTTTATGAAAAGTGATGCATGGAGATATAATATATACTTTAAAAAGCTGTTTTAAACCATAATTTTTTGATAATAATGCTTGTGTAAATTAAAATTGTTTATTTATTTCCGTGATTAAAATGTATTTATAATTGAATGAATTCTCTTTAAATAGTAATAATACTGTGCACATAGAACATTAGTTTTATAAATGAAACTTTAACTTATTTATTTGTATATCGAGTATGTTCATTGTAAAACATTGTTATATCACAGCCCAGATAATTGAGATTTTCAGTTCTTTTAGGTAATGTACCCAGTGATAATGTTGCGAGAACTTTTTTTTAATTGAAAAACTTCAAGAGTAATTCACTTTATTATCAGATTGATCAAAAGAGTGTAATTTAGAGAATTACTACCATACATGTGTTATTACCAATTATTCTATGTTAGCATAATAGTATCATTTGGTACACTGATTTACCAAGATATAAAGTCACTATTGCTGTAGGCATGAATCTTTTCTGTGATTTATTTTTACTCTTCAGAAGTAATCCTGCAAATTTTTGACACACATACATAAACATATAAACTTGAATATCATTGTAGTATGATTAATATAAGAATATATAACCATTGCTTCTATTCAAATTTTGTAATTCAAGTTCAATTTTAAAATTTAATTCTTCTGAAAATGGCATTAAAATTGAAAATTTAATAATTTAAAGAAATAATTCAATGAAATTTTAGTGGTTGAGAATTATTATTTGTCAACCAAATATGTTCTTCATGTACTCGGCCCATTTTAGTCTATGAATATGACTTGTTTCTTTAATGATTTCAGTTCAAAATATGTTTTAAAGTGATTGGCTTAAGTTATTACATATATGCATAATTAAATTTGATTAACTATGTTGAGTTTTCATATTCACTCAATTAAATCCTTTTCTTTTTAAGCTTAGCACCAGGCTTAGTTCTCTTGATGTGTATAGTAACTGCAAAAATTTTACTTTAAAATTTATATTTTATTACAGTTATGAAAAAATATTTTTTCAAAACAGATGGAGTTTCCACCCAGCTACAATCTTACAACACTTTCTTTGCTCAATATTTGGCTAGAAATGATTTATGTTTCATTAGCTCATCCAAAAGATGAAAATAAGAATCAGGCAGAAGAAAACATTATAAATGATTTAATTTGCACTTTGTTCCCACCAGTTTTAATTGTTGGTATTCAAGAAGATTCAACAACTTTTGAATCAGGGGTAAGTAACAAATAATTCACTTTCTAAGCACTTTTATTTTGCTTGGCTTGTTTCATGTGTGTTGTTAAGATGGAATTTTGTGAATGTTTTTTAACTGTTTTTCCAATGTTTTAATAATAAATTAAAATAATTTTCACATGAGCATTCTTGATGCCAATATATCATTATCATTTTATCATTTTCTTACCACCAAAGTTTGCAAAATAATACATCTTAAGATTAAAAAGCAGAAAATAATTTAACAAAAAATTACCACTTTTTAATGCATTGGTATTTTATTAAAAATATTTTATGTTGAAATGATTTACTTGCACATGCTAACATTTATTGAAGATGAGACGATGAAATGAGCTAACATTTATTGAAGGTACATTTTTTTTAGAATCTGAAGTTCTGTTATACATTGAAAATAAGAAGAGAATTCTTAACCACAGTTCTTTACTGTTGTAGTAATCATAAAAGTTGATCATAAAATTATAATATAACAAACTAATATATTTTAAAATCATCTAATTAATCTAAACATCATAAAAGAATAGACTTTTTGAAACACTTATGTATATAAGTGTAATAACAGTTATAAGCATGCATAAAAGTGTTTTAAATACATTACATATATTTAAGGTCTTCTCAAAATATACATCAAACTAAACATTGTAATTGTTATTAATTGATGGATTTGATGATCGTGTGTACTATGGATTAATAGTACCAAATATACAGAATGTAGTGTATAGTTGATAGATTTGTTCCTTTTTGTTTAAATAAAGCTGATTATTAATTACCATTATATTTTAAGGGTTTTTTTTTATTTAATACATAATTTGCAAAAAAGTTTCTTTTTTACCACATTGATGACTTTTAATGAAAGCGGAACATTTAATTTTTCTTTAGAAAGTCAAAGAGTTTATAATGACTTTAAATATATTTTTGCATTTAAAGATTATTTCTTTATTTTTATATATCATGTTGCATTTACAATTGCTTTAATTTTAGGCAGTTTATTTTTTTTTCTCTTTGAGTCAGAATAAAACTATGCTTCTCAATGTTTTATTTCTTTTTTTAGGTAGAACATCAGTTTAATAAAATTAAAGAAAGCATCCAAGATAAAGTGTATTACCATCTTGTACATCCCACTTTCTATTATGTTGGAAATCCTGACACTTTAGCTGTTGACAGTATGATTGTTGAGTTAAGGGGGAAAATTCAAGAGCTTTCCTTGCAATTACCTCACTTTGGAACTGAAATTCCATTAAAATGGATGCTATTTGAGCAAGCTGTTGATAGATTGATTGAAAGAGAAGTTTATTTTGCTGATATAAATAAGGTATTTTAATGGAATATAAAATTCATAAACTTACATTATATATTTGTATATATTTGCAAGTTTTATTTTTCTCTCTTTGTGGATCTCCTTTTTTTTCACAATAGAGATTATGTTTTGTATGTTGTAAGACTAGAGATTACATTTTCTTTTGATGTCTGTGTTTTTTCTTTCAGTTTTCTGTTTTCTGAGTAGCATAATATTATTCTAATAATGTTCTAACATTAAAGTGGCAATATGCTGTGATAGTTCCTTCTGCATTCCTTAAAAATGTCATTCCCCCCTTATATAAGTAAAGTTTGCCTTCATAAAAGTTAAGACATTAGAATCTTAATCAATTCTGAATCACAAAACTCATAAAATGTATTTAGCTAATACAGATTATTTTCTGAAAGCTTAGTCTGACTACTTTATTTTTCATACCTTAATTTCATAATTATTGACCTTTATACCTTAATTCTATTATTATTTCATATTATAATTATCTTTTAATATGTTCAGTTTTAATAAAAGTTCTATTTTTAAGTGTGTATTGTTTGGAGATAAGGGGGTGGTATATCAATTTATTTCCTAAGAGTACAGTAATACAAATGAATATTTCAAACTATTAATGTGTTTTTTTATTGTAATAAACTTTACATTTTATTAAAAAACCTTTTCAATTTACGTTATAGTAAGGTGATAGTAGGAATAAAATTAAATGGTTTTTTTCTAATATTTTGATGTTTGATTTAATAATTTTGATAACAATTATTGATGTTTCAGAAAATTGTATTTTGTGTGCTTGTTTCCATTGAACAGAGAGCAATGAAAACAATAAAGGCAGTGATTTATTTTTTCTGATATCATAAGAAAAATTGAATGTAACTCATAGTTGTGAATTTCTTGTGCCAGATAATTTAACATGTTTTTTTTATATATAATTTTTCTTCTTAAAAATTACTCTCTTTAAACAACAATTTATCATTGTCTTTATTAGAAATATCATTCTTTGTTATCTTTCTTTTAAATGTGCAAAGTATTCTTTTGGAAAATACTTAATATTTCAACATACATACTGGGTTATTAGATTTAAAATTTTCATTTTCAGAGCATTGTGAGAAAAAAGTTGAGTTCTTAAGAAGTAGTAATAATGATAATCTGTATTTTAGAACTTAAAAAAAGAAAAGAATAATGCCAAGTTTTATTAATTGTGAGGGGAAATTAGTAAAATAGTTTTTATTATAAATATCATTTAGTTGTAATATATAAAATCAATATTAGTCGTGGCATGTATTTATTTCGTTGCACATTATATAGGAGTGGGAGTGCAATAGCTACTTACATTTGATATAAGTATCAATTAAATTAATACATATAAGATAAGTTTTCAGCTTAAAAATGGTATTTGTTAAGATGTTTCTTTTAGTATCCACTCTACCTTTCCACCAAAATTTGACAATCAATGTATTGCAATTTTGCAATTTTGTGTTAACCCCCTTTGAATGTTCTGAGCTGTAATTTTGAAATACTGTTCCTTTAAACTTTGTTTTATGTAGAAAATCATATTTTCTTCATATTTGAACAAGGATATATTTAATATTTAATAAAAGAATGAAAAATTGAAATTTATTATTTAATATGCATAAATTTATGCACATTATTTATATACTGAGACAGGGAAAGATTTATTTGTATGAAATATAGTTTTTCTACCAAAGTTTTATTGTTAATTTTTTTAAAGTCAACTATGTTAATTATTGTTTAAAAAACAGGTATATTATTAGTAGTAGTAACAGGTATATTGTAATTATTGTTTAGTAACAGGTTGTTTAGTATATTAATTATTGTTTAATAACAAGTATATCTGTATATTATTTATTTTTCATGCCTTTTAATGCTTAAAATGCATGATTTCTCCTCCTCTCTTCATGGTTCTCTTTAACTATGATGTCTCAAAATTTACAAATCAGTAATGTTTTTCTAGGATGAAAGCAATATATAATTTCATTTTGGTAAGTCAAACTACAAAAAAATTATCATATCAATTATTATGTTGTTAAATATTCTATGATTAAAGGTCCTACTCTGCAAACTTTATACAGGCTATACTTAATGAAAGTCACATTCTTTTAAATTATGTAGTTTAAAAATTAACTGCATAATGTTTTATCGTTTCCACCATTTGAACTGATTTAAATAAGGAAATAAGCTGTGAGTGGACACTTATAAAGGATTAAGTAAAAGTGTTTTTTAAATTTATTTTATTTTGTAAAATTTGTTTTAGTATTTGACATTTATTTATTAACAGCTTTCTGAAGTGGCTCGCTTAGAAAATATTGAATCCGATGAAGAATTTTACTCCATGGTCCATTTCTATCATCATCAGGGGAAATTATGGCACATGGGATCAGAACAGCTTCATGAAACTGATGACATTAGTGGAATGGTTATATTGAAGCCTCAGTGGTTTATTAGTTATGCTTATCAACTTTTGAGTACTGATATGCATTTATCTGTAAAAGTAAGGCTATTACATTTTTTTAATATTAATTTTATGTGCTGAATTTTTTACCTTGTTGGAATCTGGAGTGATTGTGATCTGAATATAATAATAATTTCAGATTTTTTTTCTCTCAAATCCAGAATTTGCAGATTTATAATGTGTAAACTCATTATTTTTTTTCTTTCTCTTCCATGTACCTTTGTAATAGTAGTTGCGAATGAGTAATGAAAAATATGACTCTAATGCATTGAGGGTTTTAAATTAATTGTATTTGTTTATAGCTCTAAACTGATTCATTTGTTGTTAGTATAATTCATTTAGACAATGAGATTTCTATTGTATCCCAATGTGCAATTTTCTTGCATACCATTAAATTCAATAAGGCCATTGCATTTGTATTTTTTAACATAGTCTTACAATAAATGAATAAAATGTCTATCTGACACTAACTTTTAATTGCTCATCAATGCCATCTGCCAATACTTTTGTTTAATTACTAGCTGCTTTTTGTTACCAACTTGCTTACCTGGAATATTGATTATGCTTAGTTTAATTCCCCTGTATATAAATTAATATTTATGAACTCCTCAGTGAAGGAGAAGTTTATTTAATGAAACCAAATCTAATTACATCATAATACTATTAAAAACTTAATTACCAAGATAATCTATATCAAGTTCTCTTGTTTGGTTATATAATTTCATTGTCAGATTCCTTGCTGAAATAATGTAAGAATCTTTATACCTTATGTTTCAATAGTGGAAGAAATTCACAATATTGTATGAAACAATAAAATCTATTATTAAAAATCATGTAAATTTTTTTTAAGTTGCCAAAATTCTGTAAAAAAATATATGGCAATTAAATTATTATAAATTAAATAACACTTTTAAAATGGTGTAAAAATTAAATTTTTGGAAGCTACAGAAATGAAACATTAAAATTTCACTTAATATTTAAAATTTCAAAAAATTTACTTTGAGGCGTGCATTTTTAGCTGCTAAAGTATATTTGTGCTGAATTTCAAAACTCAAATTCTAATTATCTTTACTGTAAATGCACTACTCAATAGTTTCTTTTATAAATATAGTTAAGTTTATTAATGTGTATTGAAGGCCGTATGACTTTATACAAAACAAATATTATGCAAAGGCATTTTACATTACTAGAATCGAGCTGCACATTTTAAAACTATAATTTAATAAGAGTATAAAAAGAAAAAAATTAAATTTTTTAAAAATAAAAATTGTTTAAATTATTTCTGAGGAATATACTTTGCTGTTTTTAGTGAATTTAATTTTGATATATTTTATTGGAGAATGGTACAGTTGGAAGACACATTTGTTTTATTGAAGTTTCTCAATTTTAAAAGTGATTAAGCAATAAGTATAATGTTGTATCTAATACAACTTTACTATTTTGCAGAATGATTCTAATGAAAATTCTATAAACAGTGATATCATAATATCTAAAAATTTAGACAGTCTGTGGCCAAATGCATTTCATCATAAGACAATTCTACTAGATATTTTGAATAGTTTGGATGTGATTTCTGAAATGCCAGAGGAGGTAAATTTTTCAGCTTTTAGAATTTATTGCATCATAAGAATATATTCGCAATTACGTTTTTCTTGAAAGTGCTTAAAATTAAATTTCAGTTGACTGAGATAAATGAAGAACCTAAACTGCCAAAGTACATGATCCCATGGCTCGCAGAGCCGAAGATGGAATGTAGCTCAAATTTTGAAGGCCTTATTTTGATTCTTGATTTTTCTGGTCTCCTTCCAGGTTTGTTATTTGCCAAGTTTGCTTTTTATATTTATTTGTTGGAATTGATGAGGCATTAAACACTTTTGATAATGTTTTCTGGAATTTGGAAATTTGTGTTCTGAAAAGTAATTTTAATATTTTGATACCTTGAAATAAATTATTTGTTACAATCTTTATTCATTCTAAAGTGATTTAACTTTTCTTGTAAATTTTATTTCAGTTTGACTTTTTAAACAATGCTTTGTAAAAGCAATCATTCAAAGATCAATTTTAAAGAAATTAAAGCAATATTATCAAAACATGCAAAATTATTTTTAATCATATAGAATAAATATAATTCAACCAGAGCTAAAATCTTGCTTTATAATAAATTATTTGATAAAGATGTCTGATTAAATCTGAAAAAAAAATTAACAAGTTGCACTAAAAATAATTTTTAAACTATGAGAACACAAAAAGTTTGTTATCAAACCAGTTAAAATTAACTCAACATCAACTCTAAGAAAGGATCACATTTTATTAATTAAGCTTGATAAAGAAACACTTCAAGTTTGAAACATATCAGAATCTATGTGAAACTATTTATATGTTGCTTATCACATGATTTGATCATTCTATATTTTAATATTCTGGAAGTAACTGTATATTAAAATTAAAATAACTATTTTCCAAACATATTTTTATCAGTATTTAGTATAACACAATACACAGTTAAAATGATTTTTGACTATAAATTATGAATGATCTTTTTAATAGGAAATATACAGCAAAGTTGTGTGGAGAAAATACTTCTGATTAAACTT
The DNA here is from genome assembly GCA_026543865.1 of Argiope aurantia. Taxonomy (NCBI): domain Eukaryota; kingdom Metazoa; phylum Arthropoda; class Arachnida; order Araneae; family Araneidae; genus Argiope; species Argiope aurantia. The sequence continues at coordinate 13,945 of JAPMOR010123796.1, forward strand.
GAAATGAAATATTTAATACCAATTTTATTCATTTTAAATAATAAAATGCTACAAAATGAATTTTAAATTATTAATAATTCTTATCTTTAAATTTATATAATGTCAAATGTATTCAGAAAGTATAATATTTGTAATATTTACAAACCATAAACAATCAGAAGTATTCTCCATTTAGCTTTCCTATTATTTCTACATAATAATAGAATATATATATATATTCTCCATTTACCTATCTTTTCCTACTTATTTCTACATAAAGGTGTCATTTAAAATGTATGACCAAAAATAATTTTAATTGTGCATTATGTTATTTTTATTGGAATTAAAAACCTTATAAAAATTCCCAAAATCATCTTTCCAACCAAAAGTATGTTAAGCATGTTGTTTTTTAAATTTGTGAATTTGTGAGGTTTTCTAGTTGTTAATTTGGAGGAAAATGATTCCATACAAACAAATTTTGTACAGTTCTTTCCTGCTAATTTTATTAGATTTTTACAGTTTTTAAAATTTATTTTTAAGTAATATTTATATACTAATAATTATGCTTAATATTATCAAAGAGTGGTTAAACATATATGTATAAACACAGTAGACAAATCTAGGGTGTTAAGGTAAGAAATGTATAAGACTAAATACATTTAGTTTACTGTGCTTTTGAATTTTCACATTGACATGAAGGGTCAAATAAATGCCAAAGTATAATTCTGAAAATGTTTCTCCATTTTTGAAACATGAATTAGCTTATTTCTTAAAATGTCACAATCATTTTTTTAGCAATTACTCTATTTTATCTGTTGTTGTTTCTGATCCCAGGTGGTATAGCTGCATTATACAACATCCATGAAACCAAAAATCTCTAAAAAGTCCGAAAACAATAGCAAGTCCCTTAAAATCTCAAAAATAGTAAAATTGAAACATTCAAGAATATGATTGGGGGAGGTTTAATCTGCCTTGCTCCATGGACATTCAGCAAAGATCCTCTGGCTATGTTGGAAGGTGAGGGATTTGGTGTGTCCACTCAAAAAATGAGAGAGAACCATTTGTTATTTTCTAGAGATATCCAGATGGTGACACCAACCAGGAGTCTTACCAAAATACCAAGGGTGAGCAACCCTCCAAAGTGCACTCGACTCCACCTTTTTGATAGAGGTGATTTCAAAATAAGTTAGTGTTGCATCACCATGAAATATGTCAGCTGAGGCAGTCTTAGCTAAGTTATCAGCTATCTCATTAATGTATCTCATTACATTAAACTAACATGTGAGGGGACCCACTGAAAGTATATAGAGTGTTCTGCAGAGAACCTAGCAATAAGGTATAAGATATTCATGCTAGACTTGTCCTCCACTTTTGCCCAATCAGAAATGTGCTGTAAAGAGGCGCAATTGTCCATTAAAATCCAAATGTCCTTGTAGACATCTTCTGAGAACGTGTCAATATATTGAAGGCCCTTATAGATTGCAATAAGTTCGGACCTGAATACAGAACAGTTTTCAGGATTTCTAATCAAAATATCAGTAGCTCCTTCAATATCAGTAGCTTCCTCTATGTGCATGTCACTACCAGAAATGCCACCATCTCCTTTACTGCCATCAGTGTACATTTTCAGAGCTGAAGATGGAATGTTATGAATTGTTTCTAGAGCCATTTGTCTAGTAAATTCAGGTAACTCTGACATTTTGCTTATCTTGGCTAAGAGATCAGTATGGAAATAAATTCGATCAGGGTCAAACTTAAAATTCCAATAAGACTTTAAGGAATGTAATTCCACATCTCCAGAAGGTAGACACATCTCTTTTGCGAAGGAAAAAGGACTGTGTTTCTTTAAATGCTTATTATTATACTGTGAATGAAGGTAAGCAGAAGTTCTGTGCTGATCATTGTGGCTATAGAGCTTGTAATATTTTGAAAGACAGTGACTGCTTCTCAGAGAAAGAGGTGGCAGATCACTCTCGTACAGTACAATCAATATCTTTAAAGCAGCTATTACAAAGGCCAGTAATTATTCTTGAAGCACTTAATTGCACTCTTTCAAGTTTGTCTAAGTTAGCTTTTGAGGCCCAAAAGTAAATTGGGAAACCATATTCTAGAATTGGACTGATCAGAGAGATGTAAGTGGTTCTCAGTATATTAGCATCTGCACCCCAGTCTCGTCCAAAAATCTATTTAAGTATGTTGAGTCTTTTATTACATTTATTTACAAGAGCATCTATATGTCTGTCCCTATTTTATCTATAACTATTTTATAAACATGGAAATTAAAAAACAAGTATAATTAAAATTTATTTAAAATGAAATAATTCAGGTCACCATATATGTCATTCTATTATTTTGTTGATATGTATTGTTTCTTATACTGACTGATTTTTCTTTTTCCAGTTGGTTTTTTTACAAAACTTCTTGTTCGTTTGTTTCGGTGGTCCTCACGGCATGATTGGAAAGACAATTCAAATTTATTTTCCCGAAGAGATGATGTCCCTGTTGATTATAATCATAGCATTCACTTACAAAAAATGCATGAACATAGAATACAAGTATGTATAGAACTGTAATTTTTATTTTTTTCTTATTAATTTTTTGGAATAATGTGTTTGTTAATATTTTCAATTATTCAGCATTATTTATTACTTTTCAAAATCAATATTTTTACATTCCTTTTGAATTTCAAATTTCAAATACTAATTAAATAAATGATATATTATCTTATGTACTGATAAGTGGTTTATTAAATTGAAATGGCAGATAAGTATCCTTAACATTTAACCTAATCGAAGACAAATGACAACTTATTCAAAAATATTTGTTATTAATTTTTTCCAAAAATAATATGCTAATTAAAAATTTTGTTGCAAAACTATCAAAGCAATAAATAAATTATTTTAACTTTTAACAAAAGTTTAATCTTTTATTCTGCAGGTTACTATAACCCAAAGAAAGTATTTAGAAGCTGAAGAAGGAATAAAATTATCTTTTCCTTCTCCTCACATATGTTCAAAGGTAACAAATGATTATTGTTAACCTTATTAATAATATTTACATTTGATAAAATATTTAAACTAAACATGAAAAGTGAATTCATATTCTTGATACATTTGTAACTAATGTTTTTTATCCTTTCTATTAAAATAAGTCTTTTATCTATTATCTTAAGTTTATCCATTTCTCTAAAAATAAGTTCTAGTTCTAATTTGACATTATGAATAATTTTTTTCCTTCTTATTTCTAAATCTTATGTCCTAAATTAATTCTTTCATATGTTGCAGTCTTTATCTTTTCAGCTGTAATCTTCATGGTGGAAAGTTACTTGTTACTGTAAAAGGAACTAAAAAAAAAATAGATTTTAAAAACATAATTCCAGTTGGTCCCATGCTTCTCTTATATAAGAGCATTTCTTACTTTTTTAATTAATGTTAATATTGTTACTCTGAGAATTTTCTAATGAAATATGAATATTTGTTTCTGTAACAAAATTGACTTTCTTAGGTGCGACATTTACTAGAAAGAGAGACTGAACATTTACGTGATATCTGGTTCAAGAGAATGTCATATTCCTTAAATATCCCATGTCCATGTGCAAAACCTTGCAAAATACATGATATAAAGCAATGTACGGATCAACAGTGCATGCATCTTCTGCCTCTTAATGACTGTTTAACCAAAAAGGCAGGTCAATTCTTTCCTTATTACTTTCAATTTAAGTGTCAGTGATTATGGATTTAAATAAATCTGTGCATTACCTTTTGGTTAACATACTAATTAATGTAATAAATTTTACTATATTATGAGGTTATTTGATTGATAGCTTTTTACATGACATTCATTAATTATGCAAACACTGTAAGAAATTTTAATGAATATAATGTACATGCATTTTTATTCAATTCCAGAGGTGTTTTTGAAAACTTTTTAAAAATTATTCATCCACTTTTGTGTTATAAATTAGATTTATGATCCAAATATTTTTAAGCATTTTCTTCTGACTAACCTTGATGCTGAGATATTTATATCAGTTAATACAAATCAGTTAAATATAATCAGTGTGGTGTAATGAAGACCATGATCAAGTGATAATTTATATTTAGAGATTTTTGCAGTGCATTAAAAAAATAGGCCTTCCCCCAAAAATTATTTCTTTTGAATTTCTTTTTAATTCAATTGTCTCATATCAAGTGATTTCTTCAATGTCATTAATATTTTAAGCCCAACTTGTATTTATAAAACATAAACTTTACTTTAAACAAAATTTATTTTTTGAAAATTTAAGTCTTATGAAAATATTATGCAATATTGAAATAATATTCTACATATCTTAATATTCAGAAAATTATAAAATATGGACCAAATATTATACAATATTCCAATTTATTAAATTAGAATTATTATGTAATGATCAATTTTTCTATTTATAATGTTTTAGATAAATAAATATCCTAATTTATTAGTCTAAAACTTTTTACTTTAATATTCTCTAATTTGTTTTTAAAATATTTGTCTTGTAGATTGTGGAATGTGAACATCGTCTTGTGAAAACTGATTTTATTCAGAAATATTTCTTTAGTACTTCAATTGAAGGTAAATAAGAATTATTTTTATAGCTTCGATTTTAAATGTGACAGGTTGAAACTTTTAATTATAAATCATTAAAGTTAAAATATGAAGATAAATTTAAAATCTTTAAAATTTGCAATTTTGAGAAATAATACATTTTCAGAAAGCATTAAGCTTTTAATGAATTTTTTTGTCAATTGTGAAAACTAGACTAGCCAGAAAACAAATCTGCATAGTAATGGTCATACAAAAAAATACTATTTCTAGCTAAAGCTTTGCAACAGAAATGTTGTTCAAATGAATTTCAATGGAAAGATTACAGTAAATGCTCATCAACTAGTTTCTGTGGTAGGAATCGAGAACAGACGTTGTTAATTCCTTTAGTTGCTAAATAATTGTGATAATTATGTAATTAATAATTAATAATTGTGATAATTATTATGGAACTAATATTTTATTATATTCTAAATTTTTACTGTCACTTTTTTTTTAATGATGAGCTTGGAATCTTATATGTAACATTTACTCATTACAAGAAATAGTGTTTCATATGCTTTAGGAGATCCAGCAAAATATTCTAACAGCATCAGATTATCAATGGATGGTTCTTCTACCCCTATTGGAGGAAATTTCTATTGGAATGATGCTGATTTTGCAAGTGAAGAGGCACCCTGGATAAGTGTTGTAGGGAAAATGTTAACTCGTGCTAATACTGGACAAGATTGGATAGCTTTGGCCAAAAGATTAGGTAAAATATTCTTCTTTTTATGAAAGATTATTGTAAATTATAAGAAATTATTAATAATATCCCTATTATACAAAATCTACATCAGTTTCTTTTACATCTATATTTCAAAGATTTTTTTTTTTTTTTTTGTAATTTTAATGGAATTATTTTGAAGAAACTAGAAATAACAAAAAAGAAATTAATTAATAAAATATCCAGGATATTTATTTCCTGATAGAATTTTAAATATTTCTAATTTAAGCAATTTTCTACTGATAATTAAAATAAATAAGTTTTATCTGTTAATGAAATGTATTTGTTTGATTAGGTATGAAGAAAAACTACTTAATGCATAGAATCAAAAATTTCTTTTATGTTTTTTAGAGATCATTGATATTCAAATAAATTTTTTAAACATTTCAAATAGTTTATTGAAAGAATCTGCATAAAAGCACTATTTATATCTAATACTTTTTAAAATGTAAATACAATTTAGTAGCATTATAAAATCTGAAATTTAAATGTAATTATATCTAATACCTTTTAATGGAATCAAATAAATTTATCAGTTAATGTAGTGTAGATGTGGCCAAATGCCTATCAGCATAAATAAAGATCATGTGCCAGATTCTAGGCTATAGATTTAATTATATTATAGACAGGGGGTAACATTTGGAGAATATACAGCTTTGGTGGCTCAAGAATCGTTTCTAATACATCAGCAAACACTGCTGGACATGGCGCCTCCTATTGCTCTCTCCTTGTTTCTTCATACCAACTACCTTTCTGTTCAATACTCTCCAGGTGCAACCTTGGAATCCAGGATGCAAAATTTGGCTGAATATCGCCCTGTGGAGTGAGAGAATCATGACCATTCCTTACTATAAGATATGATGCATTTAATATTTAAAAGGGAAAAAAATATTCTAAAGAAAAGTGCAAATTTAAATTAGTTACAAAAAAATATCAATCTACAAATGTCAGGTTCTTTTTAAAAATATCAATTTCATAAATACATGAACTTTTTTTTTACATTTTAGACTTTTTCCTCTTTTCTAAGTTTCTTTTGTATGCTAATGAAATGTTCCTTTCAAAAATTCTTAGTAATTTCATTATTAACTGTAAAATTCATTTCAGGTTACAGTGAGAGAGAAATTAGAAGATTTGCTGAAGAAACTATTCCACCTGTTTCAGTACTAAACAATTGGATTGATAGTAATGGAAGAACTAGATATTGCATTGATCTTTTGATCACTTGCTTAGAACAAATGGGGAGGCAAGATGTTGCAGACTATATTTTCACTGAATTAGGTAAAAATATATTGTGTATTCAATACAAAATTATATTAACTGCATAATGTGCAATATATTTTTTTACGATGAAGCTTGTAGTTCATTAGATAGCTGCTATATGTAAGACTTAATTTCATTTTATTCATTTGTAAATTTCCATGAATGTATATATTCATTACTTATACAGTCAACATAGATGTTCTTCTCAATTTCGTATGTATAAAAGTATGCTGAACAAGTTGGTTTTATATGAGCATCTGTTGAAACAGTGTATACACTTAACATTAATAAATAATTTTAGGCTTCTTATTTTAGTTTTTAGGTTAATTTAATGCTACACTATCCTTTTCTGAACATATTGCCTTATCTTTCCAAAAAAAATACATGTCAAAATGTGGTGCAACTATTACTTATAAATTTTATATCCACACACGTACAATGTTGGTTAATTTACTAAACAATTTCATCCATTGTTAGCACTGCTATTTGATGTATGAATTTTGTTCTCTCTTTAAGAAGGGAGGGGGGGGGGGAACAAAAAGTGACTTTATCCACAATTTTTTAAAATACTAATCAATAGTTATTTTTATATTTAAATGCATATTTATATCAGTTGACATTCTAAAATTGAACTGTCAGAAATTATTAAAAAAGATGAGCAATATACTATATATATATATATATATAATTTAAAGCACATATTTATGTGACTGAGAAATGAAAAGACACTATTGAACATTTTAAAAGCTTCCAATTTATTCCATCTCGGGAGGTATAATTTATGTACAAGCAAGAAGCGATGAGATACTTCAATCCACAGTGTGATACAAGAGCGAAGAAAAGCAAAATATTTTTCCCAATGGTTTCGTACTAGGAGATTCCGATAGGGATTCTTTGATATGTGTCGATTTAGGTAAGGGACTTTAGGCATCTTTTAAAAGAATTTGCAAAACATGACAAATTTTTATCCCTTTACTTGGAGCATGTGAAAGTGCTGATTTAAGCAATTTTACAGAACTTGTATAGAACTAATTAAATAAAAAAGGTGGAATTGGATCAGAAAATAAGATAACATTAATATCCTTATATATATATATATAATATACAGGTGCTTATCAAAATCATGGAAACACCTTAGATTTATCAAGAATCCTTTATTAGTATGGTGTAGGACCATCTTTGGCATGTAATACAGCTTGGATTTGCCTAGGAATCGATTCCTACAAGTGTTGGATAGTGTTTAGAGGAATATTGTACCATTCTTTTTGGAGATTTTGTAAAAATTCTGGGAGCGAATCCTTTGGAGCATATCAATTCTGTAATGAGCGCTCTAAAATAGACCATAATAGTTCAATTATATCGAGGTTGAGTGACTGTGTGGGCCAAGGCAGATTTTTAACTTCACCCTCTTGTTCATCAAACTATTGAACCATGGACAAATCTTGCTGCTATGATATGTGCATTATTATCCTGGAAAATTTCAGCTCTTGCAGGAAACAAAGTTTGCATCATAGTATGGCCCTGGTCAGCTAAAATTTCTCTATAGTTCTCCCCAGTGATCCTTCCTTTCAGGATTACGATTGGTCCAGCAGAAAACCACGTCATGGCTGCTCATATCATGACAGATCCACTTCCATGCTTGAAAGCTGGAAGGAGACAATCACAAACATACACTTGTGCAGATATTCTCCAAACAAGCACCCATAATGTTATAGGGAGAAGTGTGAAGCAAGATTATTCAGAGCATAGTACTTTCTTTCACTTATGTATAGACCAGATTTTGTAAGTGGAACACCATTGTAAACAACATTTACCATTAACATCTGTGATAAGTGACTTAGGAATTGCTGCTCTGCCATAAATGTTCTGTTTATGACTTAGGAATTGCTGCTCTGCCATAAATGTTCTGTTTATGAAGGCACCTTCTAACTGTAATCACTGACACTGGAGAATCCATATGGGTATTGAGCTCTGCGGTAATTTTTGCCTCAGTTGTTCGCTTTTTAGGCATTACCGTCTGCTTCAATATCCATCAATCTTTTTCACTGAGTTTCTCTTTCCGCCCACTATTTTGCTTTTCCGAGCTTTTCTTGCTACACTGTGTGTATGCTGTCATGACTATATACCATACCTCTAGATAAAAGTTGGGAGTTTCGGTCACACTTGCTCCAGCTAGACGGGCTCCTACAATTTGGCCTCTTTGAAAATCTGAGAGGTCCAACATTTTATGCTTTTGAAAAAAATACAAGAATTACAGAACTTCAATAAAGCTAACACATGCTACCAGAATATATATATATTACTATTTATAAAAAAACTGGTGCTTATGAAGCGCATTCAAAAATGTCACTTTTATTCACAGGTGTTTCCATTATTTTGATAACAACATGTGTGTATATATATATATTATTTCTGTATGTACGGCAGGACCGGAACTTCCTTCACCTCCAGTGTTCATTAGTTATCAGTGGGAATCCCAAGATACTGTTTTGCATTTGAGAAGACGCATAGAGCTTGCTGGTTTTCCTTGCTGGATGGATGTGGGCAATCTTCAGGGAGGTGAAGCATTATATGGGAAGATATATGAAGGGATTAATAAAGCAAAGGTACTTTTTTTTAATTTCATTTATATTTAGACCATTTATACTTGTTATCATAATTTTTTCTTACTTTTTTATTAGATCAGTATTTTTGGTAGAATATATTGAGACTTATAGTTCTGTGTGCTCATGTTTGTAAGAACATATAGGTACAACTGGAGTATAACATAAATTTTAAATATTATTTTATCAAGTACTATTATAATTTTGATACACAAAAATGTGGTTACATTTCAAAATTTTAACATGAAACTTATAAATATAATTATATATTTTTCATTCTCATTCATGTTTAACTGGTATACACAGATGAATATTTGTACAGTAGAGTGCCAAGTGCTAAATTTTCAATTAGGCAAGTAAAGAGTAAATTAAAGGATGTTTTAAGACTAGTTGCCACATAAATTTGTGAAAAAATATTTTAAGGATTCTAAAATAGGACTGCAATATATGTTTATATTAAATTATTTATATTATTAAGTAAATTATAAGTAATTATTTTTTAAGTGTTGAAATATTAATTATTAATCATTGAATAATGTTATATTTCATTTGATAAGGCAAGTAAAATAATAATTTTTGATGTTGCATTTGTTTGAAATGAATTGTTTCTTTAAAATGATTTATATATATGGAAATTATTAACTAATAATTGTGATAAATTTTTTAAAGAATTTTCTTACTTTATTTTTAAAAAGTTAAAAATCAATCATATATTTTTGAAAAGTTACTAAGATAAAAACATTGCAAAAATAAATCATTAATATATTGATGAAGTTAAAAATGTTTGGAAATATGAAGTTAAATTGAGGAATTATTTAAAAAGGAGTCTCATGTTGCTCATTGTCTAGGATTATAAACTATCTAAATCTGACATTGAGAATACTAGCTGTGGGTTATACTTATCATTTGACTGCAAGTCAAATTTATAAATTCCATCCAAAAATAGCCTTGAATCTTCAAAACAGATAATTAATATGATGATAGTATAATATAGATAGATTAATATTAAACTAAATTTGTGTACATTATTTTAATAGACTTTTGTGTAATTATATATTCTTCTACTGCCAAATGAAGAGATATTTAAAAAATTTGGTCCATTTTTATTTGCCTGATTAATCGTTTGGAAGAAGCGAAATAATATTGTTAGAAACAACTTTTTATAGGTTGTTTTATGTTGCCTCACACCTCGCTATGTCCTTTCACCTTTGTGCACAAGAGAAATGAGCTTAGCTGATGTTCTTCGTAAACCGATAGTGCCTATAATTCTGGAACCTATGCCATGGCCACCACCTGGAGCTTTAGCACTTATTCTCAGTTCACTTGTTTACATTGATTTATGTGGTAAATATTTTGAATGCCCTTAAAAACAATTTTTTACTATAAAAAGTATGACATAAAATTTATTCAAATCTAATGTTGTTGTAAATGAAATTCTTTGATCTATTTTATATATATATTTTTTATTCTTTAAATGATTTTTTTGAAAAATATCATAATAAGAAAAACTCATTTCAAATTTCAGATTCTAACTATAATGTATACTTTTCAAGATTTTTAGGTTCCGTATTAGTCTTATAACTTAACATTTATTTAGGAAGTATATTTAATTTTTCATTCTTTTTTTCTAAATATCTTTGAAATATCTTTTTGATTCTAAAATAAAATGTACAATTTTATTCTGCATGTTGTTATCCAAAGAACTTTAAAAAGTGACTTGTTCAACAGTATTTTAGAAAGCAATTTATTTATTAGATACATTTTGGTTATGTATTCCAGTATCTTTTTTCTTAAAAACTGTCAGATGAAGTTTGTTTGATTCCATTTTCCTTAGTGCCTAAATCTTCTTATAGTGAGAATGGGGTTAGAGATCTCAGTTGAATAGATTTTACGCTAAATCATGCCTCCCATCCGGTTTTTCTAATTGAAAGTGCAATATAATAAATGTTTTCTTAAAAGAAGCAAGTGAATGAATCTTTATTTTGAATGCTTGTCAACTAAAGTTTGTTCAATGCTTTGCTACAATTTGTCTTCCTTATTTTAATCAAATAACTTTTTGAAGCTATGTTTAATGCAGGGTTATGCTACAAATATTTCATGTTATACATTTGTAAAGCATGTAAGGATAGTTCTATATTTATTCTTTGAACAAAAACTGATTGTTGCAGTAACTTTATTTTTTTTATTTCTTGAAACAAAACAATAACACAGCTCACTTTGTTTTAAAGTTTAATATGGATTTCATTCAACGTACCTTACAAGAATATACTTCTAATTTTTATGTCTTCATAATGTGTGTCATACACAAAATCCATCAATAAGCAGTACATCTTTATTATTAGAAGCACAGATAATTCTCGTAGATAATATGTAATATTTTTTACACTAATTGAATTACGCAAAGATAGTAGCACCTTCTAAGTACATCCATTTAAGAAGTAACATTTAGCATACATCAACAAATTTTTAGAGCGGCCACTGGGCGCTTCTTAAAAACATTAAAAGGAGAATAAAAGTTAACTGGTATGTACTTTTGATGCTAAAATTTTAACAAATTATACTACATTAATTTTGCAGAATAGCTTGTTAATTTTATTTCTCATATTTTTGTGAAATATATTCACAGAGTTAAATTTGTATGTAATCAATGACAACTCATAATATTGATCAATGTCCATATTACCATTTAGTGATATTTTTACATGCTTAGCATTGTATACAAAAGTTCCATGGAGTTCCACTTCTCTTTTTAATATAAAATTTTAACTCAGAGTATGAGTTATTTTTATGTATTCCAGTCATACTTAATATTATTGTTTCAATGGATAATACTACATATCTTTCCTCATACTACCGATGTGAGTTGGCAATGATTGTATTGTTCTCAAAGAGTCAGTGATTATATTGAGATAAACTATCTATAATGCATGCATCAAATAAATGTTTGAGAAAAGAATTATTAATTAATGTTAACATTAATTAATAATTTTTTCTCATAAAACATTATGCAATTAATATTTTAATAATCTGGTGTTTTTCCTTTTAGGTATTGGTGGACATGGTGGTAATGGAAAACAAACTGACTGGGAGAGTAGGTTCTCCAATATAGTGGAACGACTTTCGCATTTCATCTCGCCTTCATTTCTGTCACCTCGCATGACAAACCCTCCATCTGAAAAACATGTTCCTTCATCCACTCCAGTCATCATCAGGAATCCTGAGGAATTTCTTGAAACTTTAGGTCAAACGGAGAGTCAGGTAAATTTTTTATACATTATATCAATAGAAATATATTTAATCAATTTCTATAGTAATCATTCTCGTATTGTTCATTTGTTGTGATTAAATGCATCTAAAAGTTAAATTTTTTTTCATTCTTATATGTTTTTGCTTTAAAAAATATTGAAATTGTTTATTTTTTAAATGTAATTTGTAAATCAAAAATTAATTTTTATTCATTAAAAATATAAAATTTTATAACAAACATTACTTATTTGGTGAAATATCAGCCATGGATAATTTTATTTGACGAAAAAGCACGAAATACAAGCAACTGAAAACAGTGTGTTCAAGAACAGTATGTGCTATAAACATCAGCACATGGACAACAAATCGTTATTAGACAACTGCAACAACACAAAGCACTCAGAGAGAATTCCACTGGCGATTAACGCTTGGAGGAGATTTCGCTCAATTGCTTGCTTAAACTTTGGCTCCCAGACTTTTATAGTCTCAGTGACAAAGCAAACAAACTTCTAGAAGGATTATTATTGTATTTTCTCTCCTAATATATTGACAAAATTCCAGTAGTTTCAGGGATTTTCGTTTTTGTCGCCAATTCTGAAAAGATTATTAATCTGGCATGCATTCAGCAGTCATTAAAATATCTGTAAAACTCTCTTCCCTATTGTGTAGGGAATCAATATTACAAATTAGTGGCATTATTATGTAAAATTTTCTTCGAATGATGAAATTGGTTATGAAGATGATTGGATTTTTATCTGATATATATCATCATATATCAGATAAAAATATTAAGCATGTTATTAAAAATGATAAAAGCGTGGTTTTAATTAATTTCTTCTCTTTTAACAGGGTGTATAGCGTCATGAAATGTGCTTTATAAACCATTTTTAAGCACCTTAAAAGTGCTTAATTTTCAGAAAAGGTCTTTAAAAAGTACTTAATTTTCTCGTGAAGTGAAAAAAGCGTTTTGTTTCTCCATAAGTTGAAAATGACAATTCGAAATCTTGGTCATAATGGCTTGTTTACTGGATGTGTAAAAAAACCAACAAAAGGGAAAATTCTAAGAATTATTCCAAGGGTTCCAGCACATATTAAGGTAACACTTGATAATTCTTTTTTTTTTCCTCCTACCTTTTTTTGCACCCCCTCCTTTTTTCATTTTTTTTTCTCTGCCCTCCCTTTTTCTTCAACAATGTGCATTGCCATTTATTAAAATACTGGAATAGTTATCTGGAAGGGGCGTGCGAAATGTGTACTATGAAATACTTCGCTTGAACGATCGACTACAGGTATTCAGCTGTACTATATTGAATTGTTATTAATTGCGGTACGTAATTACGTTAATCAATCGCTTAAAATCTAGTATGATGAAATTTTAACTTGACGCCTTTAATTTTCGATGAGCGTGATATCTTTCGTGGTATTTTTTTAATGTTCCCATCCATTTGAACATTTTTATTTGTTGGACTAATCTTGTCATTTTTTTAACTAAGAAAAATAAAAGGAACTGCTGTATCTGGTACTTAAATATTTGTAAAAAAAAATTTTAATTTTTTTTTTTTAGAATTTTTTTTCGGGATTTAGGTTTTATTATTTTATAATGATTTTTTTTCTTTTTATAACTCGTATAGAAATTTTTTCCCTATAAAATCTCTCTTTATAAATAAAGTCTTGTCTTGAGAAACGCTCAGCATTAAGACATTGAAGTTAGAAGCATGAAATTTGGTAAGTTATTTTTTTGGGCATTAGAGGCCTACTAAGAACGGATTTCTCAAACTTTTTATTTGAAGTTTAATTAAAAAATAGAATTTTAACGTGTTTTCATAACATCAAAGCATATTATGGCATAAAATTATTTTAACACCGTTTTATAGGTTAAAAAAAGAATAGCTTTTGAATAATAAAAATTTTTTTGGTTGAATGTAAATTTTAATTATTTTTTTATTCTGAGAAATTAGTTTTAGACAATGCGATATATTGTCTCTGGCAGGTTTCAAAAAAAACTTTCTTAAAAAAAGCTCCAATTGGCATTTTTACTTTTCCGTATGCAAAATTTAGCGAAAATATTGCAATCGTCCAAAAATTCGAACTCGAGGTTTTAATGTATCTCCACGTTTCATAACTCCTTGAATTCGAAAACCCATTTTCAGAAAGTATCTGTCTGTGAGAAGGACAATAAAGAAACACTTTGATCTAGATGGATGAAATTTGGTATGCGGCCCTCAAATTAGACTTGTAGATTTCGATCAAGTTTTCAGCAGCATCCGTTTAGAGGAAATTTGTTTGTCTGTCTGACTGTTCGAATATAAGTCAGCATGATAACTACAAGACGGAAAGAGCTAGATACTTAAAATTTAGTACAGAGATTTAGTATCTATTGTATAAACATCTGTCATATTTTGAGCCAGATCCAACAAGAGGTTCGCCACATGTCCGCCTGTACTTTCAGAAATATGTAAACGCGACAACTCAAAAATTTAGCAAATTTGGTATGTAAGTTTGTGACGATAAGTGTAGTTTTGAGTCAAATTTTTGTTTTAATCACCTGGGAAGAATGCGTCTAAAACTCAAATTTGCTATTTGGATACTTTCAACCGCATGCCAGAGATTAATCCCAAAACACTTGCCAGCAATCACATTATAGATAGAAACAGTAAAAATATTTAATTCACGCCTAGTGATAATATTTCGTAACGTACACCAATGTCACACAAGGCATTTATTTCTCTGCAATAGGCGAGAAAATTTTGGGGAGACACTCTGGCTGATTTATTTCCGTTTAACTTCTAACTACAGAGCTGTTTTTTGTTTTTTTTTTCGTTATTTATGAAAACTAGGATTTATCAAGCATATTCATTTTTTCGGAAATTATATATATCGTTTCTTCTACAATTTTTTTAAGTAAGAATTTTTGTTTATAGATTAAAAAGCAGGTTTTTATTAAATTTTAGGAACATTAAACGTTCAAACAAGACTTTTACTACACTTTTTTAAAAATAAGAGGCGATAAAACAATTTCTTTTTAAACTGATCATTTGTAAATGTTGCTATTATTTTCTATTAAAAATGATTTTAAAAACTTATTTAGAACATGACTTTGTTCTATCATCAATTTCATGGCAGTCTTGCCAGTTGTATGATGATAGCCAATGAATGCTTTAGTTCTTAGCTTTATAAGATTGCAATTGAAATTACTTAATAGAATAAATCAGTGGAGGGATAAATTTACTCTTTCCATCCCAGCAATGTTGGATCTTAGTTGTTGCTTAAATAAAAATCTTGGGTCGTGCTAATCAAATACAAAATATTTGGTCATGCTGAGCTCCTACACCGCTATCGGCATTTTCAGAAATGTTGTATCTATCTGATATTTTATTTTAATTTTAAGAAAAATTGAAAAATATCTTCAATGTTAATCTTTTAAAAGTTGACTTCATTTTTTTGGTATTAATAGTTTTCCCCCCTCATTTTTATGATCATTCCTATGCTTTTGTCAAATTCAAAAAGGCATAATTTTACAATAGAAGATGTTGTGCAAATACAGAAATAAATATTAAAATTTAAGAAAATAAATATTTAAAATTAATTTTTAAGAATTTTTTTTCAATAAAATCTATGCATTATTATAAAACAAGAGGAAAAAAATACTACACTTAGAAAATATACAGTTTATGTGTGCATACTTTTACAAAGGTACTTAATTTTTGGGGCTTAGTTGCTTAAAAAGTGCTGAAAAGTACTTAATTTCTTGCAACAGTTTTTTCACTATGCACCCTGTTTAATTTATTTTCATGTATAAGTATTTGTGTAAATTTAAACAATTTCTGTACACAATTTGCTTGTGCTGGGCTGTAAAGAATCTGTCAGTCTACTTTGATTATTTAATCTTTTATTTCTTGATTAACAAAGATGTCATCTGAAGATACTAGGATATACACTGAGTGGCCGAATTACTATGACCACCTGGCACCGAAGATCGGCCATAATTTCATGTTGCCTCTAGACAGAGACTGTAAAAATGACATTATTTTGTACCCCTTTTAATGATAGCATTTTGTATATTCGAAAATAAAATTTTCAAACTCCTGAAAAAGGAAATAATTTGAAATATTATTCTAATCAGTAATTTTTTTAGATTTCAAATTGTATTTTTTTTCCATTATAGTTTAATTTTTTTTTGTCTTATTTATTTATAAAAGCAAGTTTAAAATGATGTAATCTTGATAGAAATTTCGTGCACAGTTATTTTTATAATAAATCTGTTTTTGTTGTGGTCCATCAAATTATTTTATTCTAAACTGCTTTTTAAATACTGATAATAACTTTTAAAAAATCCTCCAAAAGGCTTTTTATGCAAAAAAGAACAGGAACTCTCTACTTTTGAAAGCCTGATTTCATCAAGTGTGCTCATATGTACTTCTCAATTCTTGATTATTATTTGTTGCATATCGGTAGATTAAATTTTGTAGATAGAAATTCAATTTAACAGTTTCCATTCCATTTTGGATTTCATAATCAAATGAAATGTCCACCAAAATTCATGCTGGCATGATAGTCTGTAATTTGCTTTTACTAATTTAATTTTCAACAGTAATTAATACAAGTTTTTTTACTTTATAGGATTTGTTGGAAAATGATGTACCTTTACCTGATGATACTGCATCTGAAACTGTATCAGTTCCTGATCCTAGTCCGGTAGTTTGGGAAAATAATTCCAGACGAAACAGAGTTGTGAGATGCTCAGTCTGTACAATTTTATGATGTTGATTTTGTAGGTTATACATAATTTTTTTTAATGTTTTAAGTAGCAATTTAAGTCGGTTTCTGATACTTTTATTATGGAAAAAGTGAAAATCATTTGCAATGAGTTAAATCTATATATTTTGTTTGTTGATGCTGAAAATATTGCTTATTTTCAGAAATATCCAAATGCAAAAAAAAAAAAAAAAAAAAGACTGGTGAAAATGAATTAAACAGTTAATGGGAGCAAAACTGAATCAAAAGCTTTTGAGAAAATTGACCTTTTTTTATGTTTTTCAAATATCTTGCAATGCTCCTCTTTTTAATAATTTAGCATTGCCTCCCCCTTCTTTCTTTCCCTGCTCTTAATTGGGGGAAAAACATATTGCTTATAATAATGTTGTCTAACCAATAAAGCTTGAAATCATAATGATGCATTCGTTTGTCAGTGTAAATTGTACATCAATCTAATTTATTAAACTGATTTCTAATTTTTTGGGGGGGGGATTTAAAATTTTCAACCAATTTTTCAGTGCAAAATCAATAAAATTTAATGGCAAGTACAAATTTTGAAAAAGATTATATTATTGTAAATTTTAATGGTTTAATTAAATTCATGTAATTATTTTAGTGTATATATTTCTCGTTAATAAAAGCTTTTATTATTTTATATGCTTGATCACTGACATAAATTGTCATTTTATATTTTTAGATTGGTGAATAACACTAATTAAAATAATGAGATAACAGATCAGAATTTTCACTTGATAAAATGTATGAAATAATGAAATGAATAATTTAAAGATTTGTTTACTTCATTTTTACATCACATATCATAATACTATATATTTAATTTGTATAACTTTCACTTGTAATAAAAAAATACTTTTAATTTTCAAAGGAAAAATAATTATTTCTTTATAAATTATATTATACCAGGAATGCTTATTGTGTGTGTATTGCTACTTAAAAAATCAAACTATGTTTTGACATCTTAATCATCATCATATTTGCTTAAAATAACTTCAATCAAACTATTTAGCACATTTTAATAAAAAAAAATTATCAACGAATTTTTTAAAATTTTATTTATGCTAAATTTGGCATATTATGCTACAATGGCATAATGATATTAATGCAGGGAAATTGGCTAATCTGAAGCTGATGGGAATAAAAATTTGAATTAAGAAAAGCTAAGTCTAAAAACGACTGCAACAAGAGGAAATGATAATTTTAAAACTTAATACAACAATAAAGATTTTTGATGGTTATCATTTTAAATAAATGATCATAATAAATTAAAAGCAAAAGAAAAATATATTTCTAAAATAATGTAATAAAAATTTTAAGCAATTTCAAAAATAATCATATATATAAATAATTTTAGTAAACAGTATACTGCACTTGCAAAACGAAAATTGCAGAATAAATCTTCAAAATAAATAGTATAATTCACATCTAATGAATTCTATTTTTTTATTTTTTTAAAAAAGTGAAATATTATTTGATTGTTGATAATAAATTGATTTGATACATTTTTTACTTGAATGATCATAGTTCATGATTTAATCGCCCAGAAAAGATGTGTGAACAAGAATTAATGATAATATTTTTAAATCTATGATTTGAATTATAAATAATATTTTGCCATTATGTTAACAGGAGAATAGAAGTATTTAGAGGAACACATTAGAAATTAAAACAATCGAATTAGCCAAATTCCACTGAATGCGATTTTTGTTTTGATGTAAATAAAACTCAATAAAAATTCATTTTCTCATATTTTAAAGCTGAGATTTGACTTTTGAATTTTTTAATTATGGAATGAATCAAATTATTAAGATATGTGCAAACAAACCTTTGGACCCTATTTTTTAATTTGTATATATTTCTTTTTTTTTTATGGTTAAGCTTTTTTTCATCGCCAGTGCAAAATAAATTTAAATGTCATTGAATATTTTAAACCGATTTCAAGTAATGTTCTATACATGTTTCAAAATTCGTTTTACTTGAAAATTTTTTTATTCATTAACTTCTAAAAAAAAAAAAGGCATTTATTGCACTCACTTATATTTGGCTGTAATTATATCTGCAAGACTTCAGTTATATTCAGAATTATAAGCCCAAATAATGAAATGTGAATGGACTATGTATATATTCAAAGTGTTTCTGAATTTTTTAAATAAAAAAACATTGTTCAACTTATTGTCTTATTATTTATTACTTTTGTACTTAAAGATTGTTATGGAGAAAGCATAACTTTTGTTTTCTTTGTGTATGTGTGTCTATTGTGTTATGTTATTAATATAATTTTTTATAAAAAATTAATAATGCTATAAGTTGGCATACATATGAGACATTTCCATGGAAAGACAGATTTCAGTGTTTTTGGAATCAAACATTATTATTCTTGATATCACTCAATTTTTTAGGTAATAATTGTATAACAATTTTAATATTGTTAGCACTTTTTGTATAAATTTATTCTTTTTATTATTCAATTAATCATATTTATTTTGCTTCAGCTCTTCATTTTTTTCCCAAACCTGTGTCATGTTTGGGCATGGTTTTATATATAAAAGAAAAAAATATATATGGTAGCATGTTTTTTTTTTTTTCATTGGATGTATGTTGGGGGGGGGGGATACATCGTTAGATTTAAAGCTACCAAATTTGTCATATAATGGTTTCCTGGTTGGTTTGTGCTTCCTGGATAGTTTGTGCATAATAAAAAAGCTTTTTTTTATTTGCAATAGATTTTTAATTAAAAGTTAGTCCTGTTTTTTTCCCATAAAAATCTTTGGAGTATATTATTACGAAATTTTAAACTTAATGCCATTTTAAAATTTAGAAAATAAGCATTTTGGTGAAACCAACTTTATTTTTGTGCAAATTTTCTCTAAATTTAATAAACATTGTGAAAATATTTTTAAATATATTTTACAATATCTTTCATTGTTTTAATTGCTGAATTTATAGTCACAAACATAACATCGATATTAAATAATTTTTGGTGTCTATGCATCGCTGTTGTGTATGTAAAAATAAGTTTTAAATAAAATAGACAATTAACATTAATGACCGACATTAAGACAGACAATTCAACACTAAAACG
Source organism: Argiope aurantia (assembly GCA_026543865.1). NCBI lineage: Eukaryota > Metazoa > Arthropoda > Arachnida > Araneae > Araneidae > Argiope > Argiope aurantia. The sequence continues at coordinate 34,217 of JAPMOR010123796.1, forward strand.
TTATGATACTACAATATTTTGGATTACAAATTTAAATCTTTTTTCATTTCTTCTTTTAGGATAAAGAAATTAGTATTAAATTATTCACATTTCAAACAAATCATTAATAATTAATCCAACAGACTAATTAACAAATAATTAATAATTAAGTTTTATGCTACAAATCTGAATTTCGATATGAAAGTCTATAGTACCATTAAAAAAAGAAAGATGTAATGCAGATTTGGATGTTAAGGTCATTCCTTGTTATACTGCAATTATTTGTGCTTTAATGGACAGTTATTACTAATGTGGTGATATATTTGAATTCAGTATCTGATATTACCAATTTATGAATTATGTATTGTTATTAAATAGTCTTTTAGCTGATTTTCCTATACATGGAGCAGAAATATTTTATGGAATTAACTTTTGATTTGGAAACATTATTAAAATTAACATTAACGTGCATTGATATTGTTTTCAGCTGTAACAAAAACAATGTTACAAACAATCAAAATTATTATTTGTTACTTGCAAAATCACGAAACAAATTTCGTACATTTAATAAAATAACTTAAACTCATATCAAATATTGTTAATACCTTTAATAACAATTATAATCCATGAAACACTTTTCGTTTCTGTATATTCTCAATACAGTGCTTCAATGTAAATCATTGATAGAATAAAATTAAATAAAATTTCACTGTGTACTAAACAACAAATGACAATCATCACAATTTTATAGTTTCAACTACATGCGTGCAAATCCAAATTAAAATTGAAAGAAAAAATGAAAATGAAGGTAACAAGGTATAGGATGGTCTTTAAGTTCTTAAATAATTTTAAAAAACAATAATGATAATTAACTCTTTGCGTTCAATGTATTTTTTGCAAGAGTTGTTGCAACAAAATATTGACCTCGAATCACCTCTAGAGTGCAAAAGGTTTATTTCTGTTCTTTCCGGATTAAGGAAAATTCGCTGTTGTTCTAAAAATAGATAATAGTTAAATTTTATTTTGTAAATTAGCAGTCAATCAATTTAAGTAGCATAGTGAAGACATTTGAATGAAAGAAATGCAACCTTGAAGATACCTACAAGTGACCTAATTACATATTTTTTATGACCACCATGCTTTATCGTATTGCCTCAATGACTGAAAGTATGTTCCATTGCTTCAACACAGGATACCTGGAAAATAGTAAGTAATTTTAATACTAACGTTTCTCAGAAAGTTTAAAATCGGAAGCGAAAAGCATTTGCAATATATATTGCATTGTATGTGTGTGTAATGAAATCTCTTAATCTAATTTAAAACCTAATTAATTTCCTAATTTTTATCTTAATTTAACCCATATTAACTTCATTCTAAAATGTCCCCTTATTTTCTGATCCAGTTCTCACTTTTTATTTTATTAATTTACACGCGCTCTATAAAACTGCCAGTCTCTGCATTTTCCCATGCTCCGAGTGAAGGGCTTGTATCATTATTTTAAAGTTACTTAAAATTCCTTTTCCTATGTCTACAAATGTCAAAGAAATTCCTATCAAAATCTCACAGTAAAATCACTGAAAGGAAAA
>JAPMOR010123811.1:0-11520 GCA_026543865.1 Argiope aurantia
CTCTAAAATATTCAACTAATACATCTTAAATTCATGCGTATTAGTAAATGAAATTTTGATGAATGAAGTAATTTTAAAACTCTCTGAATCAATTACCTAAAAGCAAGGCTCAGTTCTTTTGGAATGCATTAAACGTTCAATAAATGAGTACTTACAACCTGACCCTATCAGACACTAAATGCATATTTTAAACCGTGGTTTTAAATCTCTTCTGAAAAGAGTCGGATGAAAATTCATATATCTGATTGCGCTGACTCGGCAATTACTGTAAACGCAAGAACGTTGAGCCCAACTCCAAAATGAAGTATCGTGTTATTGGAAACACAAGATATGTTCCATTTGCGGCGGCGAGTCTTCGATCGAAACTTTTCTGGTATAATCTCGAATAGAAAGATGAAATGTCTCATGGAACAGGATGCCAGGTTTTGTTCCGATAATTACTTCGTGTTCTTGAATATTGATTCCTGTAGAAAAGCGATTACCAGCTTAACTTTTCTTGTCCGACTGTCGGTTTCGTTTATAAGAGCGTGATGATCTCAATTGTGTGCCCTACTTTCGATCTGGGGATTTTCGATTCCACAATGAGATAGCTGAAGTGATAGTTTATACGTTACATTGAAGTTCTTTTACGATGCCAAATATGCTAGATTTTATACTTCCATTAACTTTGTTTTTCCTGTCTTGTTTTCCTTCGTCTGGGGCAAAAGTTTTTTCATTTAAAATACGAAACGTTTTTACGTTCTTATACAAGCATGGAGAATCAAATAATTTTCTAAATTAATGTTAATGGGGTTGTTATGAATGAATTATTATCATGAATTGGAATGAAATTGGTCATATCATTAACTGTCTGCAAATTTGATTAAAATCGATTGATTTTGAACAATATATATTTACAGGAATTTTGTAATAAGACTCAAAGATCAACTGGAAACTGGAGTATTTTAAGTTAAAAACCCGATTCCATCAAATATTCAAAGTATAGGAATAGGAATAAAGAGCGCAAATATATATATATATATATAAAATATATGTATAGGGGTAATGAGTGCAAATATTTAGAAGTATATAGGAATAAAGAGGGCAAATATATAGAGAGATATAAAAATAAAGAACGCATGTGTATAGAAATTTTTAGGAATAAAGAGCATGAATATACAAAAATATGTAGGAATAAAGAGCGATTAATCTAATAAAAATGTTTGTGACCTTCTCCAAGTCTCCATTATTATTAGGAAAATTCTATAAACTTTTATTTAATTAAATAAATTCAAAACTATTTTAACTGATATGCGCTACAAAACAATTAATTAAAAGGACAGTGAATACTAAAATAACCATAATCCAATATTTCAAAAGCGTTTCTGATTTAACTTGAATGTTGAATATAGATAGTATAGAATGTATAGTTCAAAAGGCTATTACACCTCCACTGATTTATTTTAAATTGAATTCTAGAAAGAATCATAGCATATTGCCGAAGACAAATGTAGAAAAACATTATTTATAAAATTATATTATAAAAAGTAGGAATTAAATAAAATCATGTAAAAATAAATTTACCGGCAAATGTATCCGAGTCACTCTCACTAGCTTTGGAAGCCAGTAATATTAATTCGTAGGTTTAAGTATCCATATCTCTGAAATATTTTTAAGTTCAAATACATTTCATCAATTTTCATTAATATCTACCTATGCTATAATAATTGTTGCATTACATAGTTAAAGCGAACAAAACGCATTGCGCTGATATGCCATGGAAGCTTAAAAGAAAAAATGGTACAGAATTCGTACGCATATTTTGACTATTGTTCAAAAATACGACGCTCTCTCCATAATAATTCTCATGGCATATACAAGTATTTCAGTTTCTTCCTGAAGCAAGTCTTACAAGATAAATCATGTAGTATCTTTTGACTTGGTATTAAAACTTCGGCCTTAAAACGGAAGTTTAATAATTTCGAAATCTGTTTTCATCAGTAGTCTACTGTGCATATGGAAACTGTAACCTTTAAATCTATGAATACGCTCTCCCACAAGCATGTTGAAGGTATTAGAGTAAGAAGTTACCTGTTAAATGCTCGTTCTTATAAATTCAATGGCATTAACATTAGCTTAGAGGATAACCTATTCAGGTACAATTCCCGGCAAATTACATTTGAACTGGTCATCACAACCATAAATGTCGCTCTACTAAACTAATCTTGATTTGTTTATAAATATTGTAACAAAACCCTGAATAGATTTTAATGTAATATATAGTATCTGATAGGTCATCTATCCATTATTTAATGAGAAATGAAAAATGGAATAAAAATATTTTAAAGTTTGCAAAATGTATGGCAGTTACACACTGTTACATTCTTTCTTTTACATTCTCAAAGATAGTCATATGTTAAGGAAAATTAATAATTATGCTGAAAGAAAGAAAGTTATGAAAAATACGAATTTTTAATAATCATAAGAATTTTAAGAAGTTCACTAGAATTTTATTTTGATATGGTGAAAATAAATATCAGCAATTTTATTAGTGTGTTTTAAAATTGCGTATACAAAACAGATTTCTAATTTTGTATACAAATATATTTCCGGATAATGAATGGAGGATGTAGGACTCTAATATGTATTTATTTTTTAGAAAAAAATGGAGAAATATTTTTCGTTGTTTTAAAATGTTAATGAAATGTTTGAAATTTCACTTGAGTATTTATTATATAGGGAATAATAATTGGTAAAAATTTGAGATATATATCAGTTTCATATTTAAGAAATTCGATTTTCTCATAAGAAAAGAAGGGCGTCAAAAATTGCAAATAAGTACTTAAATATACGTAAAAAATTCACAGACTGAAAAAAAAATTATTTTAAAACATAGGCTGTTGCCGAATTGAACCGAAAAAATCAGATGGGTGATAGTAGGCATCAAGAGGATAAAGAATTACCATATAATATAGGATCCCACATGACATTTAGTAGGTGAAAATCCTAAAAATATAGGGAGTTCGAGAACTGTTGGAAACTTTAAAAAATTAATAAAAATAATACCAAATGGTGTTTCAACTACGAAATTTTTCAAGTGAAAATACATTCTTAAAAGTTTTTTTTTCATGTAGGTAACATGCCTATTGGATGATTCAGAGGGTAGTAAATTATTGAAAATGAAAAAGTAGTTTAGAAACCATATTTGCAAAAATATTAAAACTTTAAAAAAAAATAAAAGCTTTCAAATGTAAGGAATTTTATATTCTATAATTTGATATAAGCTTGTAGTGTGAAAACTGAGGAATTTTAAAGATATTCAAGTGAAACTAAAATAGGAACCAGATATTCGCAGAGATCATTTTCAAATTCGAAAGATAAATTCAGAGTAAGGATAATAGGTATAAATTACATGAAAAATTACCAGAAAACATAGGGTAGTAGATAACATTTATTCAGAGAAAATCGCAAAAAAAGGCATCGGGAAGACAATGAGCCGGGTGAAGAGATTAACCTATGAATGCGAGGATCAGGAAGAAAGTAATCGAGAAGAAGACTTCTAGTATATAAATTTTTCAGGCTTTCGAGAAAAATAAAAGCAGCGAGCAAATATTCATTAATGAGTATTGCAGAATTGATGATCGTTAAACTTCATTCGCAAACAACAAGTTAGATTTTATGAATGCAACTAAAATGTGCTAGTGCTCCATCATGCATTAACCAAATGTTCTGGCGAACAATTTCCGGTGTTCCCTGCAGTAAATTCTGAGGAACGTGCTGTAAGAAAACAAGCTAATTTATACCGCTGAGGCGTTCGGACAGAAGATGCGGTCCAAATACATGATTCTGCCCAGATGTTAATATCAAACTTGTGTTGTACGTTCGACGAGACAGTGATGCGGGGATTTACGAATGACAAAATATTCTTATTGTGCGTGTTGAAGACACCTTCTCTGGTAAAGCAGGTTTCATCTGAGAATAAAACTTAGTAGAAAAGTGTGCACCTTACTGTGTGGCATCAAGCATCCAGCATGCAAACTCCATTCGATTTGCGATTTTCACTGAAAAACGTTATCTGCAGCCCTATGTTTTCTGTTGATTTTTCATCTAAATACCTATTATGCTTGCTCTAAATTTATCTTTCAAATTTAACAATGCTTTCTGCGAACATTGGTAGTAATGTTGCAGCGATGTTTTCTGGTACCCACTTTACCGAATATCTTTAAAATACTCCGCAATTTTCACACTATACGCTTATATCAAATTATAGAATAAAATTTCTTACATTTTCAAGCTTTTTTCTTCAAGTTTTAATATTTTTTCCAAATATGATTTCTAAACTACTTTTTCGTTTTTAGTAATTTACTACCCCCTGAATCATCAAAAGAGCATGTTACCTAAATGAAAAAAAAATGATTTAAGAATGTGCTTTCACTTAAGAAAAATTCATAGTTGAAATACCATTTGTTATTTTTTTGTTAATTTTTTAACAGTTTCCAACATTTCTGGGACTATCTATATTTTTTTGCAATTTTCACCTACTAAACGTCGTTTGGGACCTTATGTTGTATGGTGATTCTTTATAATCTTGATGCCTGCTATCACCCTTATGAAATTGTCGGTCGAATTCGTTAACTCCCTGTATAAATGTTTTAAAGTACGTAAATATCAGTTGAAATTTGTAGACTGAAAAAAAAAGATGGTTGTAGTCTTTAAAGACATTATTCTATTGTATCATAGTAATCAATTTTCAAAACAATTTGTAAACTAAAATAGGAAATTAATATTTTTTTCTTATATCTTAAGGTTGTATTCTTCGATGGACATCACGCTCGCAGACACTATCAAGTTTAATGTTTGAACATCAATCAATACAAAATAAGTCTTTTTTTCCGAAATTAATTTTCCCTACTTTTTTTTTGAAAATGGATTTTATGACACAATTAATATTGAACACTTTTAATATTGGACATTTTTTTCTTTTGTTTGGTTCTGCGAATTTTGTCCGGTGGCAAGGCACTGATAGCCCTGAAAATAAGAATATACGACTCAACAAATGGTTGAAAGGAAGTAGTAATGATATGAAGAGATTCACTTGAAGAGATTTTTTTCAAAATAACAAATAGGCAAAAATCACTGAAATACACGAGTTCGCAGAATACGGAAATAATATTTATAATTTATCAGCCCTAATGCTAGTATTGAAAAGGGTTATCACTAATGAAGGTTAATTATTTTTTTTTAATATAGTGCGATATATTCAAAATCATAAGGATTTCAAATCGAGGAGTGAAAGGTTTGATAATTTCAATCAAAATTTCTGGGCATGAAAATTATCTGGAAGGAGGAAATCAAATTTCTAAAATCACAAATTAAATTGAATGTATAAAATTTGAGTTATAGATTCTTATCTTTATTTAAGAACATGTTATTAAATAATAGCAGCAATCCAAAAAATGTATGATACTCAATGTACTTAATTTAAAATATTGTTAGAATATGATGTCATTTTAGTTTAATCTTGCCGCATTTGCCCATGAACTTGTTCGCTGGTAATATAATGTTGCAATTAATTTCATTTAAATCTCTGCTTTATAACCTGGTGCTCCTGTTTTTCTTAGGAAAACATATTTAAGTATTAAATTATGATAATCTCTAAAGCCTTTTTATTTTGATAAATTTCGCACTTGTTTTGTTTGTTATGCTCATGAATCAGTTTAATGGAGTTAAGTGCCCTGAGATTATATTGCTTTGTTGAAAACTTCATTCTACGATTCATTTATTTTCTAACTTTTCCACTACTGAAACTCTATTTCTTTTTATTCTCATATAAAGAACCCATATATTAAACATCGTCTTTTTTTTTACTTCAATAACGGGAAAAAATCAAGCAATTAATTATTTAATAAAGCAACAAAAAAGTTTGGTTTCATCTGAATAATGATATTCCTTTTTAAAGATTAAATAAAACAAGGCTTTCAAAAAATTCTTAAAATTAAAGAAAATATTATGTTTAAATAAATTGACATAATTAAAAAGATAATTGTTTTAACCCTTAACTGGGGAGGTGAAATTTTAGGACATAACTGGGGAGGTGCGGTCTACGAGACCGCATTTCATTTAGACTCAAATTAAATTTTATAATGAATATATTAGTATGAAAAACTGCCAATATATTTTGCAGATATTTTTCTTGATATGTAGATATGTTTTAGAAATTTTTCAAAATATATTTTCATTAAAAAAGTAAATGCGTTGGAACATACAATTTCTTCTCAAATTACATGTTATAATAAATAATATTCTTAAAAAAGCATATTACTTTTTACTTTTTAAATCATATTTATTTTTACAGAATATGATGGTATATAGAAGACAATATAATGTAAAATTCAACAAATATATGAAAGAAAAATGATAATGGGTAAAATTGGCCCTTTTTTTATCATCTTATGTTATTTTCATAGCACGGTTTTCTAGGGCATTTTAAACATACAAGTTAAAAACTAGAATAAAAATCAACCTATAAATTCTGTATATATATCTCTTAGTATATTAATATATTTTATAAATTTTTCAAAATACATTATCACTAGAAAAATTAATTATGTTTGAATATACATATCAAAATCAGTTGAATGCAAACTTTCATCGAAAAACTATTCTGTACAATTATCCTTATCACTAAAATCACTTTCTACTTCATTTAAAAGTGTATGGAGCATTGCTTCATAATAGGATCAGTAAACTGGATGATATTTCGGGGCCCAAGTGTTAGCGCACTCTGCTAAGCCTTGTTTATCACTGTGACCCTAATAGGGAGATTCGGTCTTAGAGACCGCGCTCGAAGAAATAACTGAATTATTTTAAAAAGCATCCGCTGAAATCGGTTGAATAAGTGCACGTGTATTGAAGGTCACAAAACAGGAATCTACAGGGACAATCCATTCAATTGAGCTAAAAATAGAATAGGAGTGACAGAAAATCCATCGCTAGCGGTCTCACAGACCGCACGTCCCCAGTTAACTGTTAATTTTAAAAGGATGTAAGGATTATTTTGTACTACAAATATTATCGCGTTTTATTGTAGAAAAAATGTCAAAATCTTATTTAATTTCGGATTCATAAAAGTTTCAAAAAATATTCCAAGGCATATAATCTCAGCTTCCTTAGCACATTTTTTTCTAAATTTTTATATTCTGGCCTTTAGATCTTCAATACACACACATTTCTTTACTATTATTAGAATTAGATATTCGCCGTCTTTTTCGGTATGTTGAATAATAGTCTACATTTCAAATTGCAACAAAAATTTGAGTACTTTCATCTCTTCAACCATTTATAAATTTTGTTCAAAATTCCGGCATTGATTTACTATGCTAATCGCAAATATTCTCCCATATTAATATTATTAAAAGGAATATTTTTTTTTTGTAAAGAACGTCTAATCCATGATCTTAATGAAAGAAATTTAAAAAGTAGATAACAAGAAAATAAATACGGTATTTAAGCATCTATGTTTTTCTGGAACTTTCTAAGTGTGTGTAATGATGGCGATGATTTGAAATATGAAAATTTTGCGACATCTAGAAATCAATATTAACTCTAATTTGAATGACACTTCATTTCATTTCTTAAAAACACAAGCAAATGTTTATGAGTAAGTTCTAATTATCATTACTTTAAAAAAAAATTAAGTAAATGATAAAACTCCATATGGAATATAAAATTGAATTTCTTCGCCATAAACATATTTCATGATAGCTTTAATAAATTATGAACCATTTCAGGAAAATTTAAAAACCAATAATATGTAAATCAAAAAATTATAGAAAAAATAACTTAAGAATTTCTAATTTATTTGTCTTGCTACAAGTTTGTGAAAATGAAATAGTTCAATCAACATTCCGCTCATATCCTTAAATGCAAAAACTTTGAAATTCTGCACACTTTCGTGCTTTTTATGAGATTTAATACATTCAAAAAGTTAATTCTCAGTCAGTCGCTTATTGACATAAAACTTTAATTAGGTAAAGTAACGCCATCTGTTAATTTAACTTTATCCTTCCGTTGCAATTATAACAATCTACTTACAGTGTGTGAATGTGCGTTGTGATTGCTCTAAAGACTAGCCTGCTTGACATAGTACGACTAGTTTAGGCATAATATTTTTTGCGAGTAAGAATGCACTCCTCGGAGTCATTATTTCGAAATTTCAATTAAAATTTTAATTCCATAAAGATGAAATTACGTTTTAATGTTTTATCATAATAACTTCCTTAAATATTCTGTCGCAAAAAGATTCTTTCACTATTTTATATATTATCGTTCAGTAACTAAAATTATCCAAATAATTAAATATTTATTTAATAATAATTATTATTAGATAATATATCCAAATTATTATATTTTTATTTATCCCAATTAATGTTATACATTTAATACAAATTTAATGACCTTTTAGATATATTTTAAATGCATGCCACAAAAACATTACCATTGTTCTGAATGAGACAAACCGTTTTCATCCATTTGAATTCCATCGCCTGATTTTTTTCCATTTTTTGAAAATTAAAGAAGCATTCTGCTTAGCATCTATGTAGTTTGTAGGATGAATGAAAAAGTAAAGTTACAGTACCGCTTTACTATTTAGATAAAAGACGAATTGGATATTTACACTTTTAATAACGGTTTGATGCCATGAAATTGGTCTCAATTAGAAATGCTCATGTGCGCAATAAACAGATCAAATGTAAGATAATTAAAATAACACTCCTTATTCATGTCCATGAGGGACATGAGTCTGACAATCATGGACAAAAATAAATCCAAGAAAACTTGCACAAATCTTATAGCGAACTATCTTATATCTTATAGCGAACTATCGTTTAGGTACAGGTTTTTAATTAGTTATAAAATAAATGTACATAAAGTATAACATAAGTTTAATAAAAATTTGCTCATTAGTACAATATTAAAACCATGACTTCGAAGTTATTATTATTAATTCATTAACATAAAAATTAATCATTGCTTTTCTTCCTGGAAAAAAATTAAAGCTCGAGAGAATACATTTTTTTCATGTTGATACTTTAATTTATTATCTTTTTTATAACTGAAAATATTCATAGATAAAAACATTTATTATGCCAAATTATCTTTCTAACCCTTTTTCACTAATCCCTTTGAATGAAATGTACTGCAATAATTCTTGAAAATGAGAAACAAAAATTGAATTGTATTCTAGACAGAAAATAAGTCAATATCAAGAAATACTTTCTTACAAATGAATATATTTTCATATCAGCATTCATTTCGTAATTTAATTGCGAATTCAATTAAGGACCTAAACTTTTAATCAGAATATTTTTTTGATAAAATGGAGATGAATATTTAACTTATGCAATAGTATGCACACTTTTTAACTTATGCAATTTATATAAAGTGATGATCGCCAACAAAATTAAAAATTAATAAAATTAAATACATTCGAATACATATAAAAATAAAAACAAAACAAATCAACGGGAGTGTTCCCCCGGAAAGTTTCTGTCATATTCTTAAATAAAGGTCTGATTTTCCAGCTTAAAATTGTGGACCTTAGTAAGTAGTTATAAAATATAGACGTGAATCTAACTTTTTTGCCGAATGTATCATGCGAAATATGTATTTAGGACGCGCTTTTTAGGGCTGATTGAAAACATAATGTTACATAATCACAGTTTTAGTAAAAGTATCACAGATCAAATTTCATTTATCGCATTTGTTGCATTCATCCGTTATTATTGTAATTATATGACAATACACCATACACACGTAATAGCAGAATAGTATAGACAGGTAGATTGGAGGCGGAATCCTAGAGTGTTCTCGGATATTTTCAGTTGTTTAATAACCTCTACATTAATAACAAAGATAATTATGGGTATATGTGTTCGCTCTTTATAAATCAAACCGTTTGACTTTCAGCTGCCATATCTCCTACATATATAATTTCGAAAACGGTAATCTGCTCTTCATAGAGATTTTTTTAAAAAATAATTAGAATTTTATTTAATTAAAATGAAGATAAACTATAGTGTTTTTTTTCCACGATAACTTCCGAAAATATTACTGAACTAAAAAAATTTTACAAAAATTTCAAAATTCAAAAAGCTGTGTTTTTAATGACCAATCAAGTAATGACAGACAATATTTTGAAATAATTGTTCTTTCTAACCTTTATTTTTTTTCCTCTTAAATTAGAGTGTTTGTGTTTTTGCGAGTATACAACAGTGACAAAATTACACATAAGAAATTACGAAAATGTTGATGAAAAAATTATCTGAAAATCAAATGCTTCTAAGTAACTTTTGCAATATATTGCCTAAGTTTAAAAGAAACTTTTAAGTTTCGGAATATAGGCTGAACTTAATCATTTCATTGAAAATGCTGTACATTATAAGAATATCTTAAAAGATTTACTTGACATGACATGGAATTTAGAGCATCTAAACCTAACCATCTTATAATAAAATATTATTTCTCAAAAAAATTCTGAATGAAATCCTCTGAAATAAATCTTAATTTAATAAACTCAAAGGAATCTTTCAAAAGATTTAGCATGGCTTCGAGGAATTGTTTAGTCTCATTAATTATTATTAATATTTTTGCTGATCTGAATTTTGAATATTTTTTGGGTGAATTAGCCCAAGAAGTTTTATGTTCATCGATTCTTGAAGGCATTCCCTTTAAAATCAGTTTCTTACCTTTATTTTTCGACTTTTTTGTTTTTTATTTTTATACTTTGCTGGTTAAAATTTTTCCTTTCTACTAAATACATTTTGAAAGGAAATTTGTTCATAATGTTTAATTAAATTTAATTTAAATTGATTTAAATTTAAATTTAAAATTTTTTTAATTAAAATTTAGTAACATTCGAAACATTAATAATTAAAATAAAATATGAAGCATAATTTAATTATAAAAAATAAGTGAATTTAAATTAATTAGTATAATATGATTTGAAGTTTCGCTGCAACTTAGAGTATCCATTATCCTTCATTCAACACCCAGGTGAACCAACTCACTCATTTGGTCATATATCCATTATTTTTATGGTTCGTATAGAAAAAACTTTCGTATAGAATAATATTTTATAGAAAATCGTATAATATTCTGTATGTTTCAAATTTCGATACTTTCCTATTTTCACGGCATCATCGCTACCGTTGCAATGTATGATGCCAATATTTGATTACTATTTATAAAATGTTGTTACATTGCTGTTCAGTATTCAATAATATCTGGAACGTGCATCTTTAACTTAGATAAAATCCTTAGCACATCAGTGCTAACGTGAAAGGTCAAGCAAAAGCATTTGGCTCTTACTTATCTTATATTGTTTCTTCAGCGCCAATATTTAGTAATAAATATGGCTTTGTGACAAATCGTAAAGTAAATTAATGATGGCGATATTAGATGGCGACAACTGGTAGGTTAAGTGGTATTTTAAGGGAGAAATGCCATATAAAGAATTAAGAAATAATGATAAAAATGGTG
>JAPMOR010123811.1:36733-51574 GCA_026543865.1 Argiope aurantia
TTTTTTTTCCTTTAAAGAGGAAAATCCTCATATCTGTATTTTTCAGTTTCATATAATTCTTGCATACATCCCATTTTTAAGAAAAAGGAATATGTCATGTGTCATCACACAATTGATTTCGCAAACATTTTATTAGAAATTTTCTCGAGATTCAATTAATGAAACTTTGCTCTCCAACTTTTTGCTTGTTAAGTCAAAATGGCCTCTGGTCAAAAATATTTTGGTGTCATCGAATAAAGTTCTTATAAGAGTAGAACTTAGAAAATATTAGGAACAATAAGGGGATATTTAACATTAGTTTAATGGATGTTGGGAAAATAATTTTATTTCAATGGAAATTTCACTATTAATGTTTGGTATAATTAAAATATTTTATTTATTTTGTAATAAATAAACGTTATATATTCAAACATATCCTTGTTAAAATCATAGTGGGTATGACCCATAGAATAAAAGAAATTTTATATAATATGAATTTTTATTGCCCCTATTTATTTGTTACTAAATAGTTTACTCTGTTATTGCTTCTGGATATTTTTTATATGACAATTCGAAATGTAATAATTGAGACAAAAAGGATGGACTTTATTTTGCATTATACAAAAAATATGATTGAGGGTTTGATTCAATAAATACATTTAGAAAATAAGATTAAATTATTAATCATGCAATTGATAGAAATTTGTATCAGAACTATTGAATGGAACAGTTTGCTTTCGATTACTATGTTTTTGAATTTTCTAAATTTTTGGTTCCTTCAACCCACAAATTATGCTGTTACACTACAGAACTCATTGTTTGATTATTTAATTAGAGCCCATAAAATAAATAAATAAATATTATTTTCAAGATTAGTAGTAAAATAAGATTTTATTATTTATGCACATTATTGTTGCATCTAATTATTGAGCTTAATGCTGAATATTTGTTGCATTTAAGTTTTTTTCTGGAACATGCTGCTGACACTTACTTTATAGAATTGTAAAGAGTAATTTTTATTAAAAATGAAATGATGAAAAATGACGATAATCTGCATTTGCTAAAATTTACTTTAATGGCTTTGGTTTAACGTTTTAAATAGAAAAACTCTAATACTTTATTGTTTTATTTCCAAGAAATGACACTAGCATGACAAAGCAAAAAGTGAAAACCGGTTCTACTTCAAAAATGTAGAAAAAAATGCTTTTCTAAACTCAAACTTTTGGAGTGTTATAAATATCTCTAGACCAACCAGAAAATGATCTTGTTCCAAAAAAAAATCAACGAATTAAATTCTCATTTAAAGAACTTGTTCGTGGAAGTTTCTCCATTTTGAACATCAGGATTTTTTTTCTTTTTTTTCCCGCTTCTTTATTTCTTCTCCGCCATCTATATAGTTTCTAGGTTTTTGTAACGTTTGAGAAAGAAGTAAAATTTATTTTTTTCCATGTTCTAAGTGAGAGATAAAAAAAAGGGTGTTTTATTGATATTAACTAGTTTTCTTTCGTCTAAATTATTTAGATTTTATTATTCTTATTTATTCTGAATTCTTCAGGTCATTCAACCTTAAGAGTTGCATTTTGGATTAACCAAATAAAAATTAATTAATGAATTTAAAAATGTATTTTATCAGCATATTAATACGGTGTAGTAATTAGTGTACATTATCAGTGTAGTAATAAATAAATATATTTTTGTCATTTTGTATCAGTGTTAAATTAGTAATTATTTGTTATTAATAATGTAGAGGCCAGAGTAAAAGTCCATAAAATCATGAGATATTGATAAAATATTCGAAAAAATCTTTAACTACAATAAAATTCTTACTACATTTTGATTTTCAATGGATCATTGAGAATTACCTTTTTTGTGTTTCATTTCCTTATTCTCACATGTGCAATACTTCATGTTTATAAGTATTTAAATATGAAGTCATTTTTACTTTTTACAATGCATTAAATTTTCAAAAAAAGTACTAAAATATTTAGTACATTATGCTTATAACTTCTTATATATATTTCTCTAATCTGCAGACGGTTGTCAAAGAATCTTTTTTATACTTTTAAATATAATAATTAAAGAGTTTTTTTAATTATTATAAATCTTTTCCATTTTATAAACAGTAAATTATTTCAAAATTACTTAGTATATATAAATCAAAATTTAGTAATAAAGTTATTTTCTGAAATTATCTAACATAATTCTTTAATTCTACAATCAGTTTTTTTATACTATTCATATTTTCTAATATTTCTTAGATTATCTAGAATTGAATTAAAAGGATTTAATTGGTTGTTTAAAATAAAAGTATTTAAACATATCATTTTTATCGAAACATGTAGGTTTAGTACCACAAGCATAACTTTTCAGGATAAAAACCTGAAGCAAAAATTAAGAACTGATATAAGCATGAAAGTGAGAAAGTAATTGACTATAGTATCTGATTAATAGATAAATAAGAAACGTGAAGTTAAATGAAAACGTATGAAAAAGAAATAAAAATATAAACTATAAATTATTGGTATTTAATGCAGTGAGTTTAATATATCCCGTGTTATAAAAAAACAAATTATATATAAAAAGAATCATTAAACAATATTATGCATATTCAAGACTGTTTTCAGTTTGTAGCTGAGAATATTGCTTGGGAAATTCTAATTTATGTAAACTTTCACGTTTAGTATTGATATAAAAGGTTCAGAGAATGTATATTAATAAGCTTTTAAAAAAGTGCCAAAAATATATAAATATTAACTTTATGTGGCTGTATTTATCAAGCTATATAAAAGCATACATCTTCAGACGTATTTCTGAAAGCTCAAATATATATTTAAATCCTACCACTTATTACGAGCGGAATTTTACTTTGCTACTTTTGTAAATTGCCAATTCCAATGTTCATATATGAAGAGCATTTGTTTTTCAAAGCAAAAGCAAATACATAAATAATAAAATCTTATTGCAATGCAAAATTTATTTAACTTGTACTATTTACTGAACTACATTAAGACAATTCACAAATTTTTCATTGTATTATACGAATTCATTTTAGTTGACAGAATTCAATGCATAGTTAACAAGAATTCAGTATATTAAATCAATGTACTTTTAATGAATATATATATATATATATATATATATATATGTGTGTGTGTGTGTGTGTGTGTGTGTGTGTGTATGTATAAAGTATTATTAAATACAAATTTGAAATTTTTTTAGTGATATATGTAATATAAAATCACATTTGACAGTGTATGCATCCTTTAAATAGATGACTATTAATAGACTGTAAAAAATATCTCACCAAGTGTATTTGCACAATATGTATATTTATACATATTTTAAGTGTGGAAATCAAAATATAACTCACGATATTAGAATTTTACATAGAATTTAATGCTTTTTAGTGGTGGTAATTTAATCTGGTTTTGCTCTCTTAAACACATCATTCTGCAAAATTTGAAGATCTTTCCTAAAATCGATGCCGTGTAACTTCAAATACGATATAAATACAACTTATTTGAGACTTTTTATTTAGTTAAGCGCATTTGATTTTTATTGCTATTTATTTTGTAAATTTAATATCTAAAGCGTTTGATTCGTTGAAAAAAATCATCAGAAATATGCGAGTGTGAATATACTAAATCATGAACATTATCTTTATTCATTTACAAGTTGAGTCAATTTTTTGTGTTATAAATTTTAACAGCTGTGATAATGGATTTTGAAGTTAATTAATAAGTGTTTAAACAAATTTGTACAGTCCGTATATTAAGAAAAATGCAATTTTTAATTATCATTTTCTCTGGAGAATAAATTGCTGAAAGAAATTATGGAATTAACGCGCAGTTATTTTGTTTTTATTATTTGTATGAATTCCATAAATAATATTCTTGTAGTCAAAATTATTTATAAGAATTTCATTTTTTTTAATTCCTTAAGAAATTAAATGTAATAATATTTTTGGTCGTCACATTTCAGCAATGTAGGTAAATTTGCAGATGACTAAAAAAACACTAAAATAAATCGAATTACATTTATTTTTTGTGCGATATAACATAAAAATATGAGTTCATATTTTTCATAAACTATTTTAATAATGAAAATAATTTTCTTGTTTTTCATATCATTAAGGTGTTAAAATTTTCGCTTATGAATAATACCTTCTTCATAAATCACACAATTTAAGTTTAAACTGTTTCTCAAAAGTCAGGTTAACAAATAGGTGAGTGCGAAATATAAATGCATAACACTTTGCCTTATTCTCTAACAAATAAGGATTCGTATGTGAAATACGTAATATTTCAAAGGGTGTCTCATTGTTTGGGTGAAATTAAACTCATAACTCAACATCTTAATTTGGAAGAAATCCAGTATCTTAATCAAAGGTACTTTCAATATATGAAATAAAATATCATTTTTAAGATCAGAGATAACAGCAATTGCTTACAGATATTTTTAAAACACATGATAAATTAAGAAAAATAATTCAAAAAATAGCTTATTAGTAAAATTCTGTTATCTTTTTAATATTTGAAAGCAAATACTTTCAAGTCTCCATAAAAATTATTTCACCAAAATTAGAGAAATTCAGCAAGTTCATTTAAGAAAACGTCAAAAAAATATATATATATATATGTAGCTAAATTTATTTATTTATGACAGAGAAATGGGTAAAAGAAAAAAAAAAACATATTAAATTAAGAATTGCTTCCTTCTTCTTTATGTTAGAAGAAAGTTAATTTGCAAAATTTGTGTTGTTTCGTTTCTTTTTGAACAAAAACGATTATTATTTTTTAAGAACTTATGTTGAGGTGCATTATTAAATAACTCGCATTACCTTTCGAGATTTTTTATGATTTAATTGACTGTAATTAGGAACCATTTATATTTTTATCGCTAAAAAATTCTCCATTTAACCTTATTTTCTAATTTTATATACTTATGTAGAATGCTTCGATGCTTATTTTTTGGACGAGAAGCTTACAAATCAACTTATTTGCTGCGGCGTATAAACCCTCGAAATTAATCGAGAGAAAATACAAAATTCTAAATAGCGGAATATTTATGGGCATGTTAGATAATTTCCTTTAATTAGGTAGATATATAAGAGCCCAATTAGTTGAGAATGCATTTTTACAAACTTTCCATTAGAAAATTCTTAAAATAAAAATATTTTCTTTTTGCGGGAATGTGCTTTATAAATGGCGCCTCAATTTTATTTCTTTAGCTCTTAATCTTAATTGCAATGCAGGTGTGATCAGTAATAATGTTTCACACAAAATTTATAGCATTATTGATTTCAAAGACCTGGAATTACATCTTACTGGAAAATTTATTTTACAATTTATCGAACAATTATCTTAGATCTTTTTTCTAATCATACCTTAATGGAAATTAGATACTATTTGAAATTAAAAGAAAGACAGTTGCTTCGGAAAAGAGATTTTTGAGAAAAATGTCAGATGTATTTTAAATAAAATAAGTGCCTGTCTTATAAGTAAATAAAAACAATTAAAAGGATAAAGAAAATTGTAGCAAAAATTATTTAAAAACTTAAAACAATGTTAAAAATAAAAATGTTTTAAAATGTCTACAAATCTATTATAATAATAAAGAAAAAAGTGTGAGTATGTTAGCTGTCTACACTACAGGTAATTTTAATAGAGCTATTTAATATGGCGCAGATATATTTTGGAAATTCAGAATGCGTTTTTCGGAACTATTTTTTTTTTGAAAATATAATTAAAGAAAAATTAAACAAAATTTTTACTGTAATAATATTAGAGATAACTGACAATCAGAATGCAGCATGGTTATTGTCTTTTTAATCTAATCAATTAAATTTCATTAACAGGATTTTTGTCTGCATAATTGTTTAGGCAAATTTAATTTCATTGGTTTCATTTTCGCCAGTTTTCAACATTAGTGTATTTGTCTTTTTCACTATTTCAAAAAATATTTAATTTTGTTATTATCTTCTATTGCTAAATTCTAAAAAAGATGGATTATTTTTGATATCTGTGTAGTTAACATGACAAGTAAAAATGTTAATACCAAGAACGTTAATAGATTGAGAAACAAGACATGCTTATAATAACTATATGTTATCTTGGTACCGATTTCCAGTCGAAAGGTTCATGTACACAATTAAAAATTCATGGATAATTATTAAAATTGCCCGACCTTTAAGTTAATAACAATTTAATGTTTAAACTTAATTTGTTTTTTTAATAGAATCATTGATATGAAGTTCTGTCGGCATTTTTTTATTGGAATTAAATATAATGAATATTCTTAGTAAACAAACTGGCCGTCTAAAGGTGGTTAATGCAATAATTTTATATGAATATGACTGAAATGGAGAAGTAATATATTCAAATAAAAAATACAAATTGTTCTTATTTTAAGTTGTTTTCAACTAATTGGTAGTAATTTAGTAACAGACTATGAGGAATATTTAATTTATTCTTCATAGGCTACAAAAGGAGATACTATTTTGTAATTGACTTTGTAATTTTGAAATGTGATCAAAGAACAATTCAGCCACACTAGCTGAAACCCATATTATAAACTGTGATATATTAATAGGATATAGCATGCAATATATCCAGCACCTGACCGTACACATAGTCTAGCCTCGCTAGTGTATCATCTACCGATACGAAAAATATCGCACTCAGTTGCATAAACAAGTGTGTACATTTCTAAAATTCTTTGAGAAAGTCACTTTGCCTTTCTTGCAAAGTTAACTTTCTGAAGAATTCGACTTCTATTCATTATGAAAGCAATAATCAGAAAATTTATTTATGGATGTTTTTTTCTCAACGAAAAATCTGAAACATTTTTTTTTCTTGTCAACTATCAGGGAATCCTTAACCGTCTATGAAATATCAAGAAGAATTTAAATGAAAAATAACATGCATACACACAGTCTATATCACCAGAATACACATTTACTCACAGTCTAGATCAGTAAAATATACATGTATACACAATCTAGCATCACCAGTTTATCAGCTATCAATGCAAAATATATCGTACTTAGTTATGGGAACAAGTTTGTACATTTCTAAAATTCTTTTTCAAAGTAATATTGTCTTTCTAGCAAAATTCTAGAAGAATTCGGCTCCCATCAGTTATAAAAATTTATTCAGAAAATTTATTTAGGAATGTATTTTTCAATGAAAATTCTGGAACATGTTTTTTTATCTCTTGTCAACTTTCAGAGAATTCTTATTGTCTATCAAATATCAAGAATAATTTATATGGAAAATAACATGCGTATTTATATAAGAGAATTTACATTTGTCCATAGATTTGGGAAAAACTTACCATTATCTTAAAAACTGTAACTTCCTGTAAAATTATCAAGAATTTATTTGAAAAATATCATTTGTATTTATGTAAAAAAATGTAAATGTCTCAAAACATTTATGAAAAGTTTAATATTATCTTTTGTAAAATTTTTTAAAGTATATTTTATCTGAACGAAAAAATCAGGAATTTGTGCTTTATTCTTTTGTAAAATGTTAGAGAATTTTTATCATTTGAAATAACACTTTTTATTTTAATTGCCATAATATTCACAAATACAACACTCCAAAGTTAAAAACTGTTAAAAATATCAAAAATTTGAAATTTTACTTTATTGCAACATTGTTTTTCTCAACATTTGGAATGAATCATATTTATCTGATGCATACACAATAGTACTATCTAAATCAGAATTCCTGTAGTTCAGTGTAATAAATTATCACATTCACAACTAACGCCTAATCGTTTCCCCCATCAATTTTTTTTATCCATAACTTCATTCATTACCAAAATTTGAAGATTTCTTTAAATATATTTTATATGAATGAAATATTCAGGAATTTTTGCTTTATTCTTTTATAAAATGTTAGAGAATTATTATCATTTGACATAACACTTTTTATTTTAATTGTCAAAATATGCACGGTTCCAGCATTCAGAAGTTCAAAACTGTTAAAAGTAACACACATTTGAACTTTTTACTTTCCTGCAACATTGTTTTTTCTAACTGCAATTTCAATGAAACATATTTATTTGATACATACGCAACAATACATTCAATTCAGAATTCCTATAAGTCAGAGTAATAAACTATTACAGGCACGACTAACGCCTAATATTTTCCCCTATTACTTCTTTGACCTGTCCATTCATAACCAAAATTAAAATTAGAACATTTCTTTCAATGTATTTTATCTGAATGGAAGAAGAAGTAATTTATGTTTAATTCTTTTATCAAAAGTCAGACAGTTATTGACATTCGCCGTAATATTTTTCTTTTAATTATTATAATGCGCACAATTCCAGTATTCCAAAGTTGAAATCTGTTAAAATACCTGAAATTTGAAATTTTTCATTTTTGGAGCATTGTTTTTTCCAACTTCATTTGCAATGAAACATATTTATTTGATGCATACACAATAGTAATATCTAAGTCAGAATTCATATATTTTAGAGTAATAAATTATTAAAGTCACAATTAACACTTAAACCCCACCCATCACTTCCTTTTATCTACCTCTTCATTCATAATCAAAATAAAAATTAGAAAATATCTATAAATATATTTTATCTGAACGAAAGAAGAAGGAATTTGTGATTCTTTCTTTTATCAAAAGTCAGAAAATTAATAAAATTTGGCATAATATTTTTATTTTAATTTTTATAGTATGCCCAAATCCAACATTTAAAAGTTCAAAATTGTTCAAAATAACAGAAATTTGAACCTTTTGTTTCCTGCAATATTGCTTTTTCCAACTTCACTTGTAATGAATAACCTTTATTTGGTGCATACAGAATAGTACTGTCTAAGTCAGAATTCATATATTTTAGGGTTATAAACTATTACAGGCACGACTAACGCTTAATCTTTCTCCCCAACACTTCTTTTACCTATCTCCAAAATCTAATGAACCACATTTTCTCCCAGACAAGGGCACCCGGAAAATTACAAAACCAATTTCCTTTCCCTTACCGAGATAGCCACAAAACACATATTCTATCTCGTTACCATCATTACGTGGAGGACTTTCTCAACTAACTGCGACAGCTAGCAATCCCTGCGACTATTAACGCTTCCATCTTTCAAACAAAGACACTCTGCAGAGTTGGCGGGAATGTAATGAGTGAGCCGTCGTGGAACAGTCGGTGGAGGGAGTCGGGGTGGGCGACTACTGACTATCTGGAACTTATCTTTGCCTTAGTTTAGGTAAAGTGGGTCAGAACTACAAGTCTGCGATGGAAACTGCATTAACTTCCGACCGTGAAGATCAAATTCATTAGGTTACATTAGAATCTGTAAGTGCTTTCTGATGACTTTATAATGATGCATCTCCAATTTGCTTCCCACAATGCCTGTGTCGTGTACTCTTCTGGACCAAGGAAAGGAGTAAAAATAAATAGCGAGGATTCGAACACTTGCTGATTTGAGTCCAGATAAATTGCCTCGAGGAGAGCGTCCTCTTTCTCTTTGCTATTCCTTTAACGATGAGTGGTCAGTTACAAAGTGGCGTAGTGCCTTCTCATCAGAAAATACAAAGAAACTAAAAAAAATTACTAATTTATCATAATATAATCGAGTTGATAGCAAAAAAATATTATCAAGAAAACGGAAACAAAATAAGAGTGATATGATTAATAAGTGAAAAAGTGAGAAATATTTTAAGTAAAATGTTCCTGATCAGTGATATGAGTGATGAATTGAAATTAATATTAAGAGAAAGGTATTTTCTGTTGAAAAATAATGTAAAAGCATTTGAGTCAGTCATTGTAATTTTAAACAATATTATATTGGAATTATGAAACTTATTAATAGCTATACATTGCGCAGTAACATTTGAACTTCTCTCCACTTTTCATGTAATCCTATATTTCTTTTTATCTTAAGACTAGAAATTTTAGCAATATCCAGTATTAGAATGCTATCAAATATTATTTCCATCATATCTTCTACAGTTATATCTTGGAAAAAATATAGTTCGTATTTAGGGAAAATTAGTGAAGAATAATTTAAAATCAGTTTAAATATAATTTGCAGAATTAAACCTTGCACAATGAGGGATATTTCCGGACAAGTAAAGATTATGATACTTTTCTTAGTTATGTATATAAAAAAGAAAACTTATAACTTCAAAATTATTTGTTTAAAATCATTTGTAGACACTTCTTTCAAAATAGATTATCCCTCTCTTGAATATAAATTTAATACTATATTTTAAAAACTAAACCGTTCTTATATGATTTTTTAGTTGCACAAAATAAATTAAAAAAACCGAACAATACATGTAAAAAGAAAGATAGGAGTTTACAATAAACCAAAAACAATTAAAATCAACACCTAAAAGAAAATCGACAGTTTTAAAAGTAATCAAGATTAATATGAAGAGCTTAAATAATGGAAATTATCTGTCAAAATCAGAAATCTCGAAAGGACTAATTTCACTTACGCTTGCAGCTATATCTCGATTTGCAACTACGAAATCTAAATTTCTAATGAACAAATACATTCATCTCTTTTGGAAAATATTCATAATTTTTAAAATTACCACTCATTGATACATGCATTATTAGCTGCTTAATGTACATAGAAACGACTAAAATAAGCATTATTAAGTGGAATCTCGTTAAAAATTGATTAGTGATTTCGCTTGCAATCTGTTAAAGAGTGGAATCAGAGGCAACGAAGTGAGAAAAACGCTAACGAGGTCCCTCGGGTATCAAGAGGAAGGATAATCACTCTCTCAAATCTCAAAATGTTTATTTTTTTTCTCATCAGAAATGTGTTCCTTGAATGTAATGATTTGCTTTGGATTAATTGCAGCATTTTTACTTCCTCCAGGATTTTGTGATGAAAGGTTGAATAAGGGAGAATTGAGAGCGGCTGATGACTTTCAGTGTTTATAAATGAAGCTATCTCATTTTATTTGTGGTACATTTGTTCAATCTCGGTAACATTTTCAAAGAATGTTAAATTCTTGGAACCAATTAGTTAAAAAATTCTATATTGGCGTGAATTTTCATCAAAGGAAAGTACTGTTCCGGAAGATGAACGAGTCCTCATAAAGTCATGTAGGGAATGAAGAAAGAATTCAGTTTGATAATGTTGATTATTTGGAGTTGAATATGTTATGAAGTCTCATCACTTTCAGTATAATAAACATAATGCATGCTTCGAATGCATAGATTCCAGGAAAGAGGGTAAACATATTTAGCGTCAATAGATGAATAATTTGTAAATAAACTAGGGCTTAGCTTTCCGTTATATAAGCTTTTATACATTAGACTACAACTAATCAGGGTACAAGTTTGTTACAAAAATTTAATATATTCACTGGTTTTCAGATCAGAATTCGATATATCACCTCAAATTTACTTGACTCAAGAATGAATCCCAAACCAGAAAATATCGCTGAGAACAACAGCAAGAAAAGGAGCGGTAGGAACTAAACAAGGGTTTTTTCTTCTGTTCTTGTATAAAATATTGTTCATCAAAGAGATGATTCTATATGAAAAATGATTCACTTTGCAATTTTAAGTGTCACAGTAGTTTCCCTTTCCAAAATAAGTAATTTGTAATAACGGTACAGTATTAAACAATATTCATGTAAAGTACTTTTTCTTCAATTATAGGTTCTTTCTTCAAACACTGTTTTAATAAGTATAGTTTAATACAATAATTTTGGATAGATGTAAATTATGCTGCATA
Organism: Argiope aurantia; assembly: GCA_026543865.1. NCBI lineage: Eukaryota > Metazoa > Arthropoda > Arachnida > Araneae > Araneidae > Argiope > Argiope aurantia. The sequence goes on from JAPMOR010123811.1 coordinate 48,453, forward strand.
ACAAATCGGTCAAAACACGAATTAAACGGGTTCTCTCTAACTCTGTCTGTTAGAACGTGTTTTTTCTTGTTAATTTATGTTCTTCCTAGCGATGTTAATTAAAACGCATTTTACCTAGTTAATTCGGGTTTTAACTGATTTTGGGTTTTCACTGTAACATATATATCAATATGAATAATCGGTAATTATTAATACTAATCGGTCAATATTAATAATTGGTATTTATAATGTCATGTAATTATTAATATTAACTGATTATTATTAATACAAACATGTCATTATTAATAATAACCAAACCCTTTAATATTAATAAGGACCGGTGAGTATTAATAATAAGAAGTTATTCACTTTGATCATAGCATATATGTAATATGTTATGGTAAATTATGTAATATACTGTTGATTGTGATTAATCACTGGTACTTACGTATAACCACAATATTAATCACATTTGCAGTGACATATAATTTCTCATGCCTAAAAGTTTTGTTTCTACTTTCAAAATTTTTTTATTTGTCCCCTGGTCTTCCTTTTCACATATTGTTGATTTTTGCTAATTTTTCCTTTATAGTTTTCTATTTTATGTTTCACTTATAATGCTCATTTTTATTCCATGCATTATTTTTATTTACTTATTAATGCTGATGCATTCCTAGTGGTCTAGAAGTTTGTGCTGCCTCTTCGTAGTTCATAGAGGTTTGTCAATCGATTGTGTTAGTTTCAACGAATGTTTTGGTAGGACTGAATAAATAAGCATTTTTGCATTTTATGGATATATCCTGTGGTTCGTAGTATTTTTTATTGGTTTTCATATGAAATTTTCAAAGATTATTTCCATAAGACAATCTTCATGTTCATTAATAGGATCTTAAATTTATACTCTTTACAAATCGAATGTTTATAAAGGAATTTATCAGCAGTCAAAATAGTTGCGCAATGAAACTTTATGCAGCCTCAAACGTAATTATAGCAAATTATGTATGATATATTTTTTTATTTTATTATTATAAAGTATTTGTATACTTTGATACCAAATTATTAATAAGCAGTACGTTAATAATAATTTTATTTCGACAAATTCTTTAGTTTTTCTTTCTATCTACAGATAAACTGTAAATTTAAAATTTGAAAATAATCATTTTAAAATCTAGTTTTCTAATTATTAATATAAAATGACCTTTTATCATGTGCTTACATTGGTTTTAGATTTAAAAAAAAGCTGTTGCATTTAAAAAATTCAACCTTCTACTAAAAGATTTTCGTACTGATAATTTGAAATTAATTTCCTTTTATTCGAAAATATTCGAAACTTAACATTTTTTGTAGTTCTAAAATGTAACTTGGAAGGAATAATAATAAATCAGTATTTTCAAGTTGAGAAAAGATGCAAATTTTTTTGGATATAAAAACAGTTTATTGGGCACAAATTTATAAGCAGCATTAATGGTCATGGCTGTATTGGACGTATTTTAACTTCAGAAATAAAGTTTGAGAATTATATTTTGGACAAGTATGTTTGAACAAATTATTGGAATAGAGAATTATTATCAATCTGACAACAAAGAAGATATCTCATTGATATTTCTGACTCGCCCGCATTCTCTTTGTAGACATTAAAAGATAATTTATTTACGCTTACTAACATTGATCGATTTTGAAACGTAAATGTTATAACAAGAAAATATTGTTGCAGACAAAAATATTGATTCGTGAATAGACAGAATGAAAGATTTCATACTTTTATTTACCCTTTCCATTTTGTAGATTTAAATGATGGTATACCTATATTTGCTCGCTGATTTTTAATGTAAATGTTGCTAGACGATAACATTGATTGTGTGAAAAAATACGAGTTATAGAAGATGCATAAATATAAGATATTTCCAAACATTTCCACTCTTAACTTATATTTATGTCTTTTAAAGATGTCTCAGCAACATTCTTATCAATATAAGTTTGTTTTAATATTTAATTGTACTGAAAAGAAAATGTAATGAATATGCAAAAATATAAATTTTGGTCAATAAAATGACGAAATAATTTTATAATGGTATTAAATAATGAAAGTTTTTTTTTCTTTCTTTTCTTCTCTATTTTTTATGAAGCTACAAAATTGTTCTCATGAATCCAAAATGACCTAAAAAGTTGACTTCATCAACGTAAAATTTTATATATACATTTTAATCAACTTTAACGGTATGAAAATGTATTGTAGGTGCAAGTTTTGAGTTTTGGAGGTTGTTAAAAGGCTTTTCTATTGATGAATTCATTTTAAAATTTTGTAATATAACCTTCTGAGAATCTGAATTTCAAAAACAATATTTCCGAAATATTTATTCAAAAAATAATGTGGCAGCAAAATATGATACATAAATATGCCTTTCCTATCTCCCCTTCTGTGGCAACACATTTTGATACATGAATATGTATTTTTCAATTCCTGTTCTGTGGCAACAAAATGTGATACGTAAATGCCAATTTTTAATTCCCTGCTTCGTTATCCTATCTTCACTTGACATCAAAGCAGAACAATTTTTGAAATAACTTCAGATGAAGAGAATAAAGCCGATGATAAACTGGAACTAGTTAAAAATACTGCCCTCCCTTTTTGACTTATTATTTGAAAAACTCAACATAAACTTTTATATTTTTCAAATAGATAATTGTGACAAAATGATTCGATGATGTGCATTTTTTAAACATTATTTTATCTTACTGAGAAACCAACAACCAGCATAATATCATATACTATATGAAGCCCTTTTTCCACATTAAGTTAAAAGTTGGATAGATGCTTGAAGTGTATTAACACGTACGAATTATCTTAAACAATACTTTTATAATGAAATGGCACACTTCAGAACAATATAAGTAGATAGGGACATCTGCTTTTTTAAAGTATCAATATTGCACTGAAATCGCAGTGTCATTGAACTCAGAATAGGAAAATAAATTTTATTTTAAGAACAAAATAACGTTATAAGTTTCATGATTCAGTAATGTTTACATTTTTTTCTATGCACTGGTTTGGATGAGGTATTTTCACGTAAGAATTAATGATTGTCTAATCGACTTGTGTCTCAAGTTAAAACATTTCTCAATAAGGAATATATATATATATA
>JAPMOR010123811.1:51674-72191 GCA_026543865.1 Argiope aurantia
TGTGTATGTAGTGACGAACGCCTGATGACGAGCGCCATCTGCTGGCCAACAGGTGTTGATGCTTGTTAGACGGAGTGCAGACGAGACGAGATGGGTCCGAACGAAAGTCAAGACGTGTGATACAAGACGGGTCTCTGAACGAAAGACGAGATGGCACACGTGAATTAATACTGCGACGTATTCGACGAAATCTATTTAATGTTCATTTCTTTTATGTTAATGTAATTGTTCGTCCTAAATGTAATTAAATGTGCGTGATTCTAAATAGTAGTGATTCCTGTGTCCTACAAATATGGGTGTTCGACCCGGATTTTAACACAGACAGGTACATAGACGAAAGAAGAACTAAACAGGAGTGAAATTTGACGTTGTACAATAAACCTCTTGGATATCAACTGCTTGTGGACTGACGTAGTGTGGATCGATGTTGAAGAAATTGTGAGTACAATTTTGATTTATTCTCAAGTATGGCATTTCTTGCACGAGCACGAAAGAGCGACTTACTAACTTTAGTAGACGAATTAGAACTAACGGCACCACAGGATGCCAAAGTGCGACAGTTAGTTGCAATAATAACAGAGTCTAAAGACTATGACGAAGATTTCGTAAAAAACTTACTTTTAACTATCACTCAGGAGCGCGAAAGGTTAGATGCTGAAAAAGCCGAAGCCGAAAAAAATGAGCCTGAATATACTTTGAAAAAGTTAGAACTTGAGTTAAAAAGTAGTGAAAATACTTGAACTGTATCAGATATGCCTAAGACTGATATATTAAAATTGCTGAAGAATTATGATAATAGCGGAGACATAAGTGTTTACCTTTCATTATTTGAGAAACAAATAAGTAGGGCTAACATTGCAAAAGAAAACTGGATTTCTTATTTACTCGGGTTATTACCATTGGATATAGTCAATTTAATTGCTCGTGAACCTGATCCATCAGCTAATGACTATGATTACATAAAAAAACTGTTGCTTAAAAGATTTAAATTAACTTCCGAACAACTCAGGCAGAAGTTCTTTACTCACAAACGAGATTCTTCTTCTTCATGGCGGGATTTCTGTTTTGAACTGAATAACTTTTTTGAGGAATGGATAAATTTTTTAGAAATAACCGATTTTGAAGATTTAAAGCAGCTAATGGTCGTAGACCAGTTAAAGAGTAAAATACCAAATGACGTACGCGATCATTTTCTCGACGATCTGCCCAAAATAAAGAAAGTAGAAGATTTGGTTAATAAACTGGACGAATATGAAGCTGCACGAAGTCACCTTAAAAAGGAAACAAACAGAAATTGGCGTGTTTCTGAAAACAGAAGTAAATTTGTTATCGCGAAAGAAGCTAAAAATTCACCATTGCCGTTCGTTCGTGCACAAAAGAATTATGCTGATGATTATTACTATAACAAGAGTAATAATAAATGTTTTAATTGCAATGAGGCTGACCATAAATCAATTAATTGCAAGTTTAAAAACAAAGGATTGAAATGTTTCCAATGTGGTAGATTTGGCCACAAAGCCAGTATCTGCCCGCAAAGAGATTTTAAAGTGTCTCCCTCTAATAAAGTGTATATTCGTAACTCTCCAAAAACTGTAAATAAGCTTAGTAAAAATGTTGAAATAAATGGTGTAAATTGTGAGGCATTAATTGATACTGGAAGTGATATTACTATGATTAATTATGATTTTTATTTGAAAATTGGTAAACCTAATTTAACGACTGATAATGTGAAATTAGCTGGTATAAGTGGAGATAGCCATTACTCCTCTAGGTTTTTTTGATTGTGATATATTAATTGATGAATATGTAATGTCAACTAATGTGTATGTGTTAGAAATAATGCCGAACGAAATAATCATCGGCATGGACGTATTAAATAATCTAAGCTTTTCATTCCAAGAAAAACAAATTACCATTCATGGGAAAAAAGCTCAAATAAATTACACCCGGCTGGTGAGAAGCGAGGTCAAGGTCGTATCACTACGTTCCTCGGAGCTGAAAAGAGACAGACAGGCACCTATTTTTGCTGAGGCTTGCAATAAAATAAGTAAACATCCTCTCCCATATTTCATTCATTTAGTGGATTCGATAAACTATGACGAAATCGACATGAGTCATGTAAAAAACCCCTTGAGACAGGAAGTAAATCGTCTTTAAAATAAGTATTCGCCAAACAAAACAAAAAGTACCTAGTTACAAATGAAAATAATACTGAACGATGATATTCCGATTAGTCATAACCCTCGAAGGCTGCCTTTTAAAGAACAAAAACTCGTTGAAACACAGATTGATAAATGGATACAGGAAGGGATAATAAAACCCAGTACTTCAAATTTCTCTTCACCTGTGGTTTTATGCAAGAAGAAGGATGACAGTTATAGGTTATGCATTGATTTTCGTAAGCTAAATAAAAAGATGATTAAAGATCGGTACCCTTTACCCCTCATAGAAGATTTGCTTGACAAACTTGAGCAATCAAAAATATTTACTACTTTGGACTTGAAAAACGGATTTTTTCATGTAGACGTAGAGAAAGATAGCACAAAATTTACGTCTTTTGTAACAAATCATGACCAGTGGGAATTTCTTAAAGTACCATTTGGACTTTCCAATAGTCCGAGTGTATTTCAGCGTTACATTAATGTGATATTCAGGAATTTGATGCTAGACGGAACTGTACTGATTTATATGGACGACATTATTATACCATCCAAAACCGAGGAAGAAGGGCTAGAAAAATTACAGCGTGTTCTACAGGTTGCATCAGAGTACGGCTTGGAGTTTAATTAAGTGTCAGTTTTCAAAACCACAAATAGAATTTTTAGGCTATAGAATCCAAAACGGAACTATACAGCCCTCTGTATCTAAAACGGTAGCTGTACAAAAATTTCCACAACCACAAACTGTTAACTAAAACGGTACAAAGCTTTTTAGGCCTTACTAGCTATTTCCGGAAATTTATACCCCACTATTCAAAAATCGCAAAACCGCTTAGTAATCTACTAAGAAAAGACATTGCATTTAAATTTGAATCTGAACAAAAGGAAGCTTTTCGAAAACTTAAAGATATTTTAACTCAGGAGCCAATTTTGCATCTCTATCAACAGGGATCAGTTTTAGAACTCCATACAGATGCTAGCAGTCAGGGATTCGGAGCAGTGCTGCTGCAACAGGGAACCGACAATAAGTTTTATCCTATTCATTATTTTAGTCGAAAAACATCTCCACAACAAGAAAAATATAGCAGCTATGAATTAGAAGTTTTGGCTGTAATCGAAGCGTTGAAAAAATGTAGACATTACTTACTGGATTCTAAGTTTAAAATTGTGACTGATTGTTCCGCTTTTCAACAAACTATGAGTAAAAGAGATCTTACACCAAAAGTTGCAATATGGGCTTTACAGTTAGAGGAATTTGATTGCCAAATTGTTCACAGACCGGGGAAACAAATGGCACACGTAGATTCTCTTAGTCGAAACGCAGTACTTGTTGTTACTCGTTCATACAGTGAAGTGACCACTAAAATAGCCAATGCTGAAAATGAGGACGTATTCCTTAAGAAATTAAAAGCTTTGATAGATAAGCAAGAAGACGGTGAACACATTGTGAGAAATGGAGTTTTATACAAATACGATAATGGTAGAGAATTGCTCATAGTCCCAGAAGCATTACAAAGAGAAATTCACAATAAAGGACATTACTCTGTGGCTAAGACGGAAGAAATTTTAAAGCAAGAATTTTGCATACCAAAGTTGAGATCAAAAATAGAAAGTGTGGTTGCCAATTGCGTGGAGTGTATTCTGTGTAATAAGAAACGTGGGAAAGGTGAAGGTTTCCTTAACCCCATCCCAAAAGAAAATTTGCCTTTAAGTGCATATCACATCGATTTCATTGGCCCTATACCTTCTACAAATAAGAACTACCAGCATATTTTTTCAATAGTCGACGCTTTTACAAAATTTGTCTGGTTGTATCCGATTAAATTAACATCTACTCTGGATGCAATAACTAAACTTAAGCTTCAACAATCTACTTTTGGAAATCCGACGAGAATAATAACAGACAGAGGTTCAGCTTTTACCTCAAAAGAATAAAACTTACTGTTAGGATGAAAATATTGAACATTTCAAAATTAGCACTGGAATTCCTCGCGGAAATGGGCAAATTGAAATAATGCATAAATTTTAATACCCATTCTATCAAAACTCTCGATAACAGACCCTACCAAATGGTATAAACATGTTGCATCAGTGCAGAAAATAATCAATAGTACCGTTTCTAGAAGTACAAAGTTTACCCCGTTTGAGCTTTAAACTGGATTAAAATTAAAAGATACAACTGATTTACATTTAAAGGAAATATTGGAAGAAGATTACACAAAAGCAATGATGGAAGATTGAAATAATATGAGAGAAGAAGCAAGGGAAAACATTTTGAAGATTCAAGAAGAGAATCGCAAAACTTTCAACAAACGAAGAAAAGTGGCGCGCATCTACAAACTTGGTGAATTAGTGGTCATACAACGGACGCAGTTTGGAACTGGACTCAAACTAAGACCAAAGTTTCATGGACCATATCGGATTGTTAAGGTTAAATCTAAGGATCGCTATGACGTGGAAAAAGTTGGATGTCATGACGGACAAATACAACTTCCACAGCAGCTGATTTCATGAAAGCATGGTCTTCAGACTAAAAGAAAATAAAATGTTTATTGGTTTATCCAGATACTGTTTTCTTTTTTTTTATTCTTTCAGATTTTTCTACTTTGATTTAACTTTCCAGGACGAAAGAGACGTCAGGATCGCCGAATGTAGTGACGAACGCCTGATGACGACCGCCATCTGCTGGCCAACAGGTGTTGATGCTTGTTAGACGGAGTGCAGACGAGACGAGACGAACGAAAGTAAAGACGTGTGAGACGAGACGGATCTCTGAACAAAAGACGAGATGGCACATGTGAATTAATCCTGCGACGTATTCGACGAAATCTATTTAATGTTCATTTCTTTTATGTTAATGTAATTGTTCGTCCTAAATGTAATTAAATGTGCGTGATTCTAAATAGTAGTGATTCCTGAGTCCTACAGTATATGTTGCTGAAAATGGAGGAATATATTCCGGTCAGCTGGTCTGATGTATGGATTAAGGAGTACGTCTACATCTAGGCAAAGCATTTATCAATAAGAAAGGTATATAAGATCTACAGATCCACAATTCATATACGTTGATCTAAACTGATGAGCACATTCTTACCTAGTCTACATCTAGACAGAGCATTTATCAGAAAGAAAGATATATCAGATCTACAGATCCACAATCCATATACGTTGATCTAAACTGAAAAGCACATTCTGACCTAGAATATCTTTTCATATACCCCGATTATTTTATCACGAATTTTTCCATTTTATTTTTGTCCCTTTGAAAAAGTTTTGATACAAAACAACTCCAGGAAAAAGTAAAAATGTTTTATATTAATTGAAGCAACATTTAAATTATTAATATTTACAGATATTTAATTTCTACCTTAAACTGATATATATTTCTTGCTGCTGGAACTACGCTCTTCTTCTTTTGAATACCGTCAGAAAACAATGGTCAGTATGATTTAAATATTGATGCTAAATAAAGATTTAATGAACTGATAGTTAGTTTATATATTTATGAAAAGCGTACATCAGCAATAAAAGAACATAAATTCACAAATTCACAAAGTATATTTCTGCAGCTATGAACTGGTTGTTAATCATTATATAGCCGCAGAATTCTAACATTCTAAACAGATCTGAGTCTTTCTTATAGATCTTTTACTTTGGATTAATGTAGGATGAGCTTAATTATTCTCTGATTATTTGATTGAATATCAGATGTTTGTGATTTCGACCAACGAAATGTGTTATATATGTTAATAATTGTCTTTTCTTATAACTTCAGCTGAATGATTTAATATTTTTGTTGACTTTATTTTTCGAAATTAGAAATATACTCATGAAAACGGTTATAATCATAGACAAGTAAAATACCGATAATTACCTTATTTATAGCATAGTGATATAATAAATTAATCTAGTTAATTTATAATTCATTTATAATTTCAAAATGGCAGAAACATTGATTTTGTTTGAAAAACCTAAAAAAATAAATATTTCTTGAGTAAAATTTTATTTCTGATTCATATATGAACAATATAAGCATATTAAGATTATTTTAAGTTGTGAATGTACCATAGTTATGTGAAAGTGTTTTAAAATTAATGCACAGAATGATCCGGAAATAACTTTTTCTATTTGATGAAACTGTGACTAAAATAAATAAACATCATGAATCCAGATTTCATACGCCGACTGCGAATGTCACGGAAAAAGGAATCCTACAATAATATATCAAAATTAAATTATTTTTGATATTTTGTTATTTTTTTAAAAAGTTGATCAACCTTTTGCCCTAAGACATGGAACTTGATCTTGATTAATAAAATAAATGATTAATTAATGAAAATTTCAAAATTAATTTTCGTGTGTTCATGGTAATTATTGATTACTCCATTATCGAAGGTGAGGAAATCTCAATTATTATAACTTGTTCGTCTTTTTTTTTTCTCGCAGTCATAAGTATTTAAATAAATGCAAGTGGATTGGAAAAAATTACTCCAAAGTGTTAAAATTATTATCCAAAAAAGTAAACATTTATTTTCAAATACTAATCTCCTACTGTATTTTTTATTATTTGTAAGAATATATTTGGCTTTCTTAAGAAACCAGAAAAATCTTCTTTAGTTGAAAAAAATAAATAAAATGATCTTGGTTTGTATGTAGAAGGAATTATAGATGATTCTGCTCAAAATTCCATGATTTCCGAATTTTGAATACATTTCTTATAAAAAACAGGAATGCATTTTTCAATGCTTGTCATCTATGTATTTATTCGATAACAAATTTCTTTCCTTTTCACCTAACAAAGAGACGGGGATTTATGATAATTCTAACGTTTCTTTATGTATAAGGTAAGTATAAGGAAGTATAAGGTAAATGATGCGACTTCATTAAAGTGAGAAAAAAACTTATGTTACTTACCTTATTAACTTATGAAACTTACCTTACAAGCCATCAAAGATCTCATATCTGATCGCCTCAAAAATTAACATATAAACAATTTAAGAGCTCAAAATTTTATGAAATGAAGGCAAAAATTAAAAAAAAAATTGAATGTTTGATCTACAGTTACAGTTACAGCTACGGTTACAGTTATCTACAGTTACACATGTATACCTTGGAGAATTGGAATGTGCACTTCGGAGTGATTGCATGAAATCTTAATAAAGAATTGATTAAGAATTTTAATTAATTAAAAATTAAGTGAATTTTGGGAATTATTTTCAAAATAACTTAAAAAAGAAATATTACAGCACAAAAACACGTTTCAGTGTGTTCAAAATTTTTAACATGCCTTTTAAAGGTCGAATAAATTTGTCCTAAAATCTTTCAATTTCTAATATTTTTTTGCCTAAATTCCAAAAATAGATTTCGTTGTTGCCCTGAAATTTAAACCCCTTTCTTTGTTTAATAAAATATTTAATCATTTGCTTTTTTTCAATAGTTAATGAAGAGGATTTCTGTTGGAATCTGTGTAGTTTCGACCAATTTTTTAAATAAAGTTAAATGTTTTAAGGAACTGTGCTTTTCGCAAAAGATTATTTTGAAATAAAATGAGGAAATTATCTCAGCTTACATCAGCTATCCTTTGCTCCATGATATTTGATAGATGACATTAAATATTATGGAGTAACGATATACGTTTCACCAATTCATGGTTACATACTATTTGGAATAATCATTTGCTATAACACACCAAAGCTTTGTTTAAATAGCTATACCTATAAGAGGAATGCATTCTACAAGCAGACAGTATATTTGCCTATTATAATGGCTGCATTTATCATGTTTGCCCTACCTTAATCAAACTGCCAAGGTATCTTAACTTACCGACGAATTTCCAGCAACATTTTACAACAAGACAGAATATTTCCATTCAATAATCATTTTGTTAATGTTTTGAAATATTACATCTATTTCAAACAATACTTTATATCTACTAATAATCATTAATAAGGCACATTTAAAAAGTTTTGTTCGGCAGTACTTTTTTTATTATTTTGTTTTCAAGTAAAAAAAAAGAGATAAAAATTAATTACACATTAAAATACTGGTGAATATTTTTGAGTGATTAAAAATCTTTTGAATAAGCTAAAAGCAAACTTTCTGCTTGAAAATAAATTATTCTTTCATTTGGGAAAAAAATCTTTTATCTGTTCTCGAAATAATAACTCAGAAAATTAGTGCATGAAATTCAGATTATTTATATACACAGAATAATATTCTTCTAATCTTGGCCCATAAACTAAAATCCAAAATGTGAGAGATAGGTGATCAACTATATTCCAGAATATAATAAAATGATTTATAAGACCAAAACAGACATTTTACAATAATTGAATCATAAAATTTATTGCAAAAAAGTAAAAAGTACAAATTTTAAACCATCATACATTTTGGTGAATAATCTCTGTTAATACCATACCCCTTAACTCAGAGCGTGCTGTATCTCAGACCGCTAAGGATGGACTTTTAATCAACCCTATTCTATTTTTAGTTCTATCGAATTGATTGACACTGTAGTTTTTTGTTTCAAGATCTTCACTACAGGTGCACTTTTTCAACCGGTTTCTGCGGATGTCTTTCTAAATATTTTAACTATTTTGTCACGCGACGTCAGACCGCACCTTCTTTATAGAGTTCCAGTATTAGACAAGGCTAGGCAGATGGCTCTAAAACTTTGTCCTCTAAATATCATCCAACCTACTTATCCTCTTATAAACCAGAGGTCCAGAGACTTTTATATGAAACAAAAAGTGATTTTAGTGATGAGGATAACTGTACAGAATATTTTTTCGATGAAAGTTCGTATTCTGATATGTACGTTTAAATATAATCAATTTTTCTAGTGATAATATAGTTTGACATTTACTAAAATATATTAATATACCAAAAATATATCTACAAAATTTATAGGCTTATTTATATACTAGCACTTATCCTGTATGTTTAAAGTGCCCTCGAAAACAAGGCTATGAATTCTCATAAGTTTCTGCGTAGAAAAGATGCCAATAAAAAAGGTCCATTTTACTCAGAATCAATTGTTTATTTTTTCATTTTTTATATAATTGTATAATTTTCCATTATATTGTTTTCTATATACTTTTATATACTAGGAGAATAAATATGATTTAAAAATAAACAGTTATATGTTTTTTCAAGAATATTATTTGTTGTAACATGTAATTTGAGAAGAAAATGTATGTTCAAACGCAATTACTTTTTTCAATGATATTAGATTTTGAAAAAAAAAATTCTAAAACATGTTTATATATCAAGAAAAATATCTGCAGAATATATTGACTGATTTTCATACTAATAGTTTCATTAAAATATCTAATTTTGGAAAATGTTCCAAAATTAGTCCTCTCCAGTTAAGTCCTAAATTTTCATCTCCAAGTTAAGCATTAGTACAAAAAAATTCCCTTTCTGGTACTTTAGAAACCAGACCGCTTAACTAACAACTGTCAAATTTTGTACTTTCGGAGGCAGGAATGTGCAACTTGGGAGAATTTAAAATTTTAATTAATTAAAAATTTGCCTGAAGTTTGGAGTTTTTCAGCGATAACTTCAGAAAATATTCCCGTAGAAGTGTACATTTTAGACAGATTAAAAATTTAGCAAATTGTCTTTTTAATGATTCTAATTTAAATGCAGTCCAAATTTTGCTTGAATTTGAAAAAATATTAAATAAAATATTTCCCTAATTTCCTAAAACACATTACTGTTGCACTGAATATCAAACCATTTTCATTTTTTATTAAATATTTAATTTCGGGATTTCCGTCCATTTTTGAAAGATAAAGGGAAAAAAAACATTCCGTTTAATATTCTATTTAATTCTGCCAAAAGTGTAGTTTTTGTGTACCAGACGAATGAGAAATTGAAATTACAATTCTACTAAATTTAGCAGAAAGGTGAACTGCATATTTGTGTTTTTAATTGCACCGTGATTTCATAGAACTCGTTTCCATTAGGAAAGTCCATGTTCATAATCAACGGAACATATATAATATTTAATATAGTTGAAATACCTAGATTTTAATTTCTGAAAATTTGACGTAATTATGGAAGTGAATAATATATGAATGAGTAATTATGGAAGTGAAAGTGAATAATATATAATCAGTAACCCCTTCGAAATAGCTGTTGACAAAGACGACTAACATTTAATAATATATTCTTAACATGTTTATATTCTAATGAAAAAGGATGCTCCACTACTCAGCAGCTAAAGTTGGTCTTGTTACATATTTTCATTTTATTAATTTGTAATTTTAAGGCACAATTGCAAGTACCACACTTTGTATGATGGTTCTTCCACAAAACTGCCATTGAAATGATTTAAAATGGCATATTAATATTCAAAATTTCATTTAGTGAATAAGAATGGAATTTTTTGACTAAAATAGAAGAATATAGAAAATATTTTATATATATATATATTATATATTACACGACATAGGGACTTTCTGAAAATTTTACATCGTAATTTTTTCTTATTTACCTTACTAATTAATCCAAACAACGTAATTAATTAGATCATTTCCGATTGATAAAGATATTAGATATTTTTCCGATTGAAAAAATAAATCAAATCTTTTTTCAATGTATGCGTGAGCACGATTTGAATAGACACTCTTAAATAATCAGAATGATTTCTTACGAGGTAAATAGATTAGAAGGATAATAAATAATGTAATTTTCCTTTTTCTCCGATATTTCTAAAATAAATCAGCAATATGCCCCATTTTGATTAGTTATTCTACGTATTTTCCAATTTCAAAAATTCATGTACTACATTTTGTTCTTCATGGAAGTTGAAAGACCCCAGAGTATAGACATTTCCACAAACTCCACATCCCCCTAATGTAACATCAGTAATCGGAACTACAGTTGTGTTCACAAAATAATATTTTTAAACCACTGCATTTTTCATCTCGTTTATCTGTTTGCTAAAGTACAAATCAACAGAAAAACATTATAATGGATTTGATTAAAATTAGAATATCTACAATATATGTTAAATCTGCCTTGAAAAATTTTGTAATCATTATATTAATTTATATTCTGGCATCCGGATAGACAGACTTATTCTGATTGGATTTTATTCAAAATTTGTCAGAATAAACCCTCATACAAAATTTCATATGTCTACCTCAATGCGTGTTAGAGTTTCCTATGTCACACACAGAGAAACAAACTTCTATGTTGAAATATATAATACCAAAAATAGGTTTTTCGAAATGAGAGGGGTTAAAAACACGGAGATGTGTCTAGAGTTTGATATTTTTGACGATTTCAGTAATTTTTATATACTTCGTACACGATAAATAATATTTTGTCAGATAATATTTTGAAAAAAGGGATTAATAATATTTTGTTATCAGAGACCCGAATGATTTTAATAAATTTATTATTCTAGCCTGTCATAAAAACTGGATAGACAAAATGTTTTTGAAGATCCATTTTTTCATTATAATATGTTGTTTCTTACTTAATAATATTTTTTCAATAATTAATTAGAATTATTACACTTATGTTGGCAATATTGTCAAAGTTGATAACTGTCATTTATTTTCATTATTTTAAATTACATTTAAGTAATTTTTTCAAACGTACTTGTAGCCAATATTTTTTTAATAATATTTTTATTCGTAATAAAATAGAATAGGAGATTAAACATTATAGAAAAGGTTAAAATTATGTCAGAATTTGCCTAAAGGACGCTGATCGATGCCACAAAGTGAAGCTGACAGGGAAAGCACCATAGCGTTCCAACAGAATGGACCTGTCATGTCATACAATCTGATGCGCATCATGAATTATTGATTTATTCTGGAAATTATACGCACTTGCATTACTGACTGGGATGCAATTGATAACAATTTCATTCAAGAATTACATAATGGTTTCATACATGATTAAATGCCCCATAATGGGTAGAATTAGCCTTTGTTTAAAAATTAAATAAAGTTATTGAAAAATTGAGTAAAACTTCACCTGACATTTATATTATAGAATAGTCTTACTGGAAAATTCATACATCTTTTGTAATTCTGACGACAATCATGAAAATAATAAATTGCTTTTTCAATCCTAGGAAATTATGTTTTCTAATTTGTATTGGTCTTTTGAAGGCTACTATCCATATCATTAATCATTAATTTTCATTGTTTATAGAAAACACACATGTAGCAATAGAAAAAGAATGTTGACGATAAAATTATTTAAAAATTTGGCGATCACAAAAATTAACAATGTGAAAGGAAGGAAATTTAAAAATTATTTGATTTAATTTTATAAACAGTTTAAAACAGAGAAATACTCCTTACATTTCGTAATTTATATTTTAAAAATATAGGTATTTGTTTTCAGTAATGCCCATTCCTTAAATTCATGAGATAATAATTTCTATACAGAGCCATCGTCTTGTACAACGTCTCATCATCATAAAATTTTTCAGCAGTAAAAGCCATTTCTTTTTCCTTTAAAGATTGGCAAATATTTAGCCTTTTTAGATAATTCGACTCAAAAGAGAAGGGCATATCTAGTTGTAGTTTGAATTATATAAATTTAGGAAACGGAAAATCCTTATTGCATTTTTTTACTTTAGATTCGCTATTAAAATATTTATTTATTTTGAACAAGCCCGTTTAATTGTTCTTAAAAATTATACACTAAAGAAGAACTGACAATTGTGTCATAATATCAATAGAAAATCACATGATTACTTTTTTTTATCTTTATTTATAGAAAGTAAATTAAGGAAAAATAACAGATAATGCTTGTAATATATATGACTTATCTATTTAACTTAATTTTTTTATAAATCAATAGTATGGCTTTTCACTGCTTTTGCAGACAATCAGCTTCTTTAGCATTAATACATTTTCGTGATGCTAGGGCCAAGCGAGGTATTATATTTTAAGATTAATCTAATTATAATTTGCTTTTGGATTATTTTCAAAGCAGTCATTAATGATAAAATTATTATTGTACAAATTTTGGTTGGGATAAATCCTTATTGGATAAGATACTTTTTTTTTCTGCTTAAAACTAACATCTGATGAACAAATGATTACGACGAAAAGATGAGATCTCCATACTAACTAGATTTTATTTGGACAGAATTATGTATGTGAAGAACTAGGAAAATTTAAGTTAAGGTTTCAAAAATAGATGCTGTTGATGAGTTGGAAATATCCAATTTAAGAGAATGCTTTGAATTTTCAAAGATTCACTTCAATGATTCCCATTTATCGATTTCACCTGAAACTTATAATGCCATCAAACACTTCAAATACTAATGGTAAATGAAAAACTTCTGAAAGTTTTAAATTAGTTTGTGGCGTTCGACTTTGATTTATGGCCTTTGATTTGTGGCCTTCTTTGGGCAATTTCTCAATATGATTAAAGCCGAAGTGAAACGTGGGAAAAACATTCAACAAGAAAAATACAACAAATAAAAAATAATCCGAAAGCGAATGTCTTTAGCTATTAAATTTATGAAAATTAAAAAAAAAAATAGAATTCCGATGACTAAAATGATGAAAGAGAAGAAAAACAAAAACTATTGTTTTATGATCATCTTTAATTAGAATTAAACATAGTGCAAATTAAAAACTGAGTTTATATATAAGATGAGGATACAAACACAGCATTTGCAGACATAATATGTATTGTTGCCACAATAGAAGAACACACTTTATACACAATATTTACAAATATTACATTTTCGCTTTTAATCACAATCTCTTCGGAGGCGTGGATTCGAATCTTACCACTGCATACAAGTTTTATAATAATCTTTAATTAAAATTAAATAGGAAGCAATTTTAAAACTAAGATGAATTTATTTACAAGATGACGATACAAGAATAGTGTCTGAGGCCATAATATGCATTGTAGCTACAATCGAAGAACAAACTTAAAGTACAGTATTTACAAATATTAAAGTTATTATTCATATTCAGGAGGAATATTTATTCATGAATACTATTCTTCTAAGCCAAATGAAACCTCTGCTAAAAAGTATTAAATTAATGCAAGAGCTCTAAATCTGAAGTGTGCAAGTAAAATTCGATTTTATTCAAATCGCAACCTAGATAAAATTTCCTCTTCATTTACTAGCAATTCTGAATAAGAATTCTTGGGCCTAAACGCTAAATGGAGCATGATCCAGGGCATTTGGTTCCAAAGTCATTTAAATTAAAGGAATTCTATTCTCAGCCTCTTCCCAAATTTCAGTCCGTTGCTCCGAGTGCTAAATTACTTCCAATCGATTAAAATGCACCCTTGGGCTTCAGAAACGGGGCCATAAACTTCGGAGTGAAGTGGTTATTTGACCAACCAGACAGCGTGAATAGTTTTAAGTGATTAATGGTTGGTCGATACAGCGTAGATGCTTCGGCATTCGAGGTTTTAAATGCCTGCCTTGTGGTACCGTTAAACCAACAGAAACTTGGATGATTAGGCAAGTCGACAGTAAATCTATCCAATCAGATGGAGGTGTGACCTAGATTTATAGCTTCTGGAAGGCCAGTTAAAATGAGCAAAACGATAAGTTAGAAGAAATAGAAAAAGAACTGTTGCTTACTTACCAGAATTGAAATTTCCGGATTAATAACTAATGATAAAGACGGTTGAATCTGAAATGCTCTTCTGTTTGGAAATAAAATAATGCAACAACCTGTTGTTTACCTATTAGAAGGTTATTTCCCATATAAATATTATGGAGACAGAACACTTGTGTTTGAAATACGTGTTCCCTTTGTAATAGAATTTTCATAAAATTTTAATTTCTAAGACAGATTGAAACTGCAATAATAAGTATTCCATTTCTTATTTTTTCTTATCACTTTACTGGCAACCTTAACAATACAGATTAAGTAGAGTTGTGTCTAAAATATTTTACTTACCATTTTCATAAAATGACATGAATTTTTTAAGCATTACTTTTT
Source organism: Argiope aurantia (assembly GCA_026543865.1). NCBI lineage: Eukaryota > Metazoa > Arthropoda > Arachnida > Araneae > Araneidae > Argiope > Argiope aurantia. The sequence goes on from JAPMOR010123811.1 coordinate 66,790, forward strand.
CTTTTGTTTAGAAATAATTCGCATTTATTAACTTATATCGTCATTTTATTAATCAACATTATCCAAACTGTTTCAAATCATATTATGAACCATGTAAAATGATAAAATTCCCACCTGATATGAGAATAGGCTAATTTCTAAAAGAAACACATAAGGCATTACAAGGAACATAACAATGAAACAAAATGAAAGAAAGAAAGTACCTCGGTATGCATTAAAATGAATTTTTATTATGAAACTAAAAGCTGTTGTCTGTAAAACAACTGAGAAGCCTGATTCCATGATATCATCTGCAAATTCCTAGGAGTGCATTCCTACAAGTTGTGAGATCTATTTGGGATCTAATCTACTCTCCATCAGGAAAGAAAACCACTCATGATGGCACTAGGGATTCCCAAATATAAAAGGAAAAATCTGTTAAGTTTTTCATAAAAATTGTATGTATTTATTTAATATGAGCTAGAGGTTTTAACACAATAGCCATTTTCATTATGCATCATGCCAAACAATTTTATTTAACAGTACTTATTAGTGTACTGTCTTGTATCTTCAAGGAATAAAAATGTTTTCAACTTTAATCAGGATCATCTTTTTGTCCCCAAATCAAAACCATCTTACCGTAAAACTGAGGCAAGACTGCATTTTTGTATCGCTTTTTCATTATAGCAAAACGATATCGATTAAATTAAAATATTTATCCGACTGAATACAACACCAGAAAAGCTTATTTTATTAATGCATTAAAAGCTTATTTTATTAAGAAAAATAATTTATTCTAAAAACTGAATATGTTAAATGTGATAAATTGCTAACATCGTAATCTTTTTAAATGTCTCCAATACAAATGCCATTGTCATCCATTCTGAGATTATTGTTGTGTAGAAAAATATATATCTCCAAACCGAATAACAATAGTATCTATGACGCTAAACAAGTGGTAACATTTTCTTTCACAACAATGTTTACCACATACCTGCTGACAAACAGAAAGCTTTACAATTACAAATCGATTTGAGTATCAAAGTTCGTGAGATCTGGATTGTGACGAAGGAGGGTATTTCTCCTTTAATTCTTGTAATTAGACATTGCTTGGCTAAATCCAAATGAAAATGGGGCTGGCATTTCGATATTCATAATCATTACCATTGCGATTCTCCCTATAAATATTGTCTTTCAAATAATTCTAATGACAAGAGTAGATTCTAGTACAATTCCTAACACAGCAGTTCAATTCCTAAAAGAAGTTATTTTTTGAACAACCAATTAGCTATCATACCACTATAGCTGCATCTACAGTGGTTTGTTAATTATTTTCGTTATCCAATTAAACTAAAGCTGAACTATAGCCATTGTAGTTCAGAACTATAGAACTATCTTTCAGAATTAGCTAAATCAGCAGAGGATTTTGGATTTGCTCGCATTGATAAAGAAGTAAGATTATAAGTAAGTTTAAGGTAAGTGTAATATTATTAGTAAAGTTTGTTAAAACTTCTAAAAAATTATTTTTATGAAAGGATTTCACTTATTTATTATTACAATAGTAATATTTCACCTTATTTGAGTAAAAAACACTATTAGATAATTATATCCAAGCATTACTAGATAATTATGTCCAAACATTATCGAAAATATTAAACTTATGTTTCAGAGTTAAATACTCTGAAATCGAATATCTTTATATTTTTTGGCATATGAATCAAAAATTCGAATACCCGCGAATATTTACGTACAAGAGAAAAAAAATCCTAGCAAATGTATTATAGAAATAATCAGAGGATGTTAGTAACCTAACCGCCTTCTCTCTAACCTTCTTCCGCACTCAAAATTTTCACTTTTTCAAGTAAACATATTTTTCTTCCATTTTAAAATCCGCAACCAAAGCAGTCTTTTGAGATTTCTAAGCATCAGACTTAAGATTTTTATTTTATTTTTTCATCTCTTGCATTTCGCTATCAAATGACCGAGCTTAAAAAAATGCAAAGACACCATATATTCTTCCACGCAAAAGAAAACTCCTTTTCTTTCAAAGATAAAAACTTTGTTCACAGTGGAGATTTTTTTTCTGCTGCCGCTTATGATATTCTTATCTTTAGGGAACCTGTGTTTGCCATCAGCAAATGGAACATGGGAAGAGATATAAAGGAAATTTTGAACAGTTCCATCGGAATATTCAGACTTCGCAGAAATAACGTCAAAAATGTAAGACAATAAGAAAAAAGCGAAATGCTGTTTTAAGATTTCTGGGAAAGAGAAGGAAAAAAGTTTTAAAGAAAGGTTTCTTTTTCGTTCTATAAACCCCATATCAAATTAATGTTAGACAGGATTTTATGGAAAAAATTGAAACCCAATCTTCTCTTACTTTGAGTAGAAAAAAAGTGTGAAAATGTAAACAGTTCTTTGGAGTTGTTCACACGAATTGTTCACACTTTACTATTACATAATTCTCTCATGAATCATTTTCAATGGTTTCCGTATTCAAATCAAATAAAAATGTTTATAAAAATCTTTCATATCTCATTTCTTCAACTTATTTTACAAAAAGCTCTTTATGCTTCTTCATTGATATAAAAAAACAGAATATACGGGAAATTGATTTTGAGAACTGAACAGAAAATATCTTTTTCTGAAAGCTTCTGTTTTTTTTAAGTATATTCTTTTTGTCTTTTTTAAGTAAGAAAATAATAATAAGGAGACTCTTGTACCTTAGATAAAACATATTTTTAAACATGTTTTATCTAGTGCCTTAAATAACGAGAGTATGGAGTGCCATCTTGTAGCAAACAATTTGTGACATATCAAACGATGTTCATTACTTAGAAGGAAATTATTGCTTGTTACCATTTAGTTGACTTTATGAATACAGCAATGAAATTATTTTCTTTCAAAAGCTTATTATCTTTTTATTATTATTGTAAGGTTTATTATTTTTGCAATGTAACTTATTATTGTGAACAGAAATTTTTCTTCAGCCACATATTTATATATTATGGCAAAAACTGGAATAGTGCTCGCCAATCTTTTACAAACAAAATGATTCAAAAATTAAAATATGTGGACTTCATTTATATTTTTTAACTAAGCATTAATTTATGCATCGGAAATATGTAATTATTATCTTCAAAATTAAAAAAAAACTTTAAAAAAATGAACGAAATCCGAGTTTTGAATCTATATAAGGCACAGTTATTATTCAATGATTAGTGCCATTTGGGCATTAGCATATGTATCAGCAATTTGATATGGCGCGTGCTCGCTATTATCAATAATAAGTTGCTATTAAAAGATTGTGGCTCATAATTTCATATTTGCCAATGCAGAAACTTGTGTTGAAAACAAATGGAATTAAAATCATATTTAAAATTTTTAAATTGTATAAAAATTGAAGATTAGTAAAATACTAAAGTATTTCTTATCGGCGAGATGATTTTGTTTGAATGTTTTTGTTTTTGTTTGAATAAAGATTTTTATTCATAAGCCAAAATATATGATTTGTATTTTATTTTTTTGCAAAAAAAGAATTGAAGTAATAGAGTGAACATAGTCACCAACGCCAAAAATTAAAAATGTATTACATTGGTGAATATAACTGATTTGTCTTCTTGTTGCAACACAAAAAGTAGCGGACGACGAACAGAAGTCAACACTGAGAATCTCACAATCACTTAAAGAAAGCTGCTTTGAAGAAACAACCAATTTTATTTTTCCCCGTGCAAAGTTTTATCTTCAGATTACCTACGAAAAAAGTTTAAAATCAATAAAAAAATATCTGAACAAATAAACTATGTTGAGAGCTGTTTACACTTTAGAAAAAATCAGTTTGGTTATTTTGATAACGTCTGCATCATTTTGATGATTCGAGGCAGTGAGGGGTTAAGAACTAGTTTTCTTGCTTTCTTATACGCTTTCAGTATCGTTACGGAAAATTCAAAATAAGAAAAATCAGGAATCAGGGACTTAGTGCATTGGGTATACAGTGAAGCAGAATACAACAGATTCAATAACAGATAAAGATGCTTTATTCTACACCTTAACATGAATGCGCAGAAGATAAGATATAGCTGAAGGGCACATATGCGAAGCATTTTAAGCAAACAGCAGTAAAAAAGCAATTGATAGAAAACACCATAACAACACAAAACGTTCTCAGAGAACTCCGAAGAAAAGATCGCTCAATTATTCACGCCACCCGAACGCCTGCTACTCTCCACTTACTATTTATTTGATTTGTTCTCGATTTCCGATTCATTACATTGACTCAATTCTCGACTCAAGAGACTTTTGCGAGTGTCTATAGCTCGGTCTCTTAGCATACAATAGTTTTCGTGACTGTGCTAAGAAGGTTCTAATTCATTATAACACGCGTACTATCGTTTGTATCATTCAAATACTATCTCTTTCTAGAATCGCCAGTTTTGCCATTAATATCACCATATTCGTCGCGAAGTTGCCAAATGGTCGTTAAATTTGCCGGCGTCGGAGGTTATTAATCGGAATCCGTTAGATCCATCTGTGAAACTGTCTTCCGTACCAGGAATCCCATTATGCTTGAAAGTACCGTTACAAATTTGTAACAATACGCTAGCACTATGATTGTTTACAGCAGATTGTCAAGACATGATAAAGATTTGATTAGATTTAGGGTTTAAGACTCTGCTTAACGGAATATTTATTTTATGCATAGGTTATGTAACGATAAATTTGACTTCATTGGTCAAACTACTCATCTATTAGTACAAAACGCCCAAAAATATGGTTTTTCTTTATGACATTGTATGGTGTTCGAATGTCGCTTAACGCTAAACCTGGCTATCTTAAAATTACGGCAACCACTTTACACGCCCTTCCGGTCGAGTCTTTCAGAGGTTCATTAGAACGTTGACCCGCATCGGCTCTCCAACCACCGCAGAAGCTGTAAACAACTTCAGTTTGTAAGGCTTAACAAAGCCACCCGCAATCCGCCATGTATTATACACCGCAAAGGGAGTGTATATAATTGTAAAGAAAGAAGTTTAAGCAAAAGTATAGTCCACTGCTCACTTCGAATCATCATTTGGAATTTGAAATGTCAAACAATATCGTGTGGATATTGAAGAACTACGTAACTATATGCATGATACTTTGTGTTAACAAATTCCAAAGTTACTTCAAAAGTTTATCGAATGATATGCCAGCTCTGAGTTTTTCTCCTCATCTGATCATGGTTTAAATTTTATAAGGCCAATCCCTAAACAGCACCTCTTGTTGTTTCAAAAGTATATGTATATTAAACCTATAGTTTTATTCAGCGTTTGTTTCAACAAAATAATTATATGTATGAAAACATCTAATGTATAATAGAATAGATAGTAAATTAATGATTAAAATACAGAAACAACCAGCGCAATTCAAAATTTAAATCGTCA
>JAPMOR010123811.1:78943-111878 GCA_026543865.1 Argiope aurantia
ATATAAAGGGTGTTCAAATGAAAAGATAAGAAAAGGCACTGTGGGTATAAATGAAAACTTTATTCAAAGTATACATCATTGGCCTCAGCACGACGATCCCATTGATGAACAAGCCGAATGATTCCTGTGACCTTGACGAGACTCAGTCTTTCACAGCGTCCTTGAGTTCGCCGTCCGAGTTGAAGCTCTTCCCTTACAGATATTTTTTTTTGGGATCAAACATATGCAAATCGCAGGGCGACACGGCGGATGGTCAAGGCGCTGACACTTGAATTTAGCCAGTTTCGCGTGTGTGACCCTTTTGACGTGTGGATATGCGTTATCATGGAGAAGAACCACACATTCCTTGAGTAGCCCCGATCTTTTGCTCTTGGCGGACATGGAGTGTCTCTTCGGAGTGTCTCGCTGTACACATCGGAATTCATGTTTCTTCTATGCTCGAAGAATTCAACAAGTATCGGCCCTTGAACGGCACTCTTTATAAGAGCTCCTGCTTTCCCCTGAGCATGCGGGCGCCCTCGCATGCTCCGATCTACTCTGACGACTCCAATTGCATCCCTATATGTTCTCTCATCGCGACATAGGCAAATATATTAATGGTTACGTTGTTACGCCGTTTCGTACCTTTTCATTCCCACGCCCCTTGTATATATTTATATATTTTGTCATCCGTTTCAGTCATTCCGTGTGTATCTATTCTATAAAAGATGGGTGTTTATAAGCCATATTTACTGTATTGCATTCTATTCAGTTTTCAAATAAAAAAAGAAAATACTGTACAAATTAATGATTGGATTAATTCGACTGTGAACAAGTATTCTCGGAGTTATTCAACAGCTAAAAAATGGTTTGTAAGATTTCATGATGGAAATTTTTGTCTTGAAGTCGATCTACACCCAGGTGCAGTAGAAATGTTTGAAAACAAAGAATTTCATGTTTTACTGGATAAAAATTCAAGTCAAACTCAAATAGAGCTTGCAGAACAGTTAGAAGTTACTCACTAATCAATATTACTTCGATTGCATGCAAAGAGAGAGATTGAGAAAGAAAGGCTTATTTTTTTATTATTTTTTATTAAGCTGTCGGGAAAAAATTAAAACTTAAGAGTTTATATCTGCATGAATTTACTTTCTTAGAAAAAATGAAAGAATTTTTAGCGCAAAATTATTTCGGATAGTTAAAAGTGAATTTTTCTCTTAAACGTTAAAAAGGGTGAATTTGATCCACCAACCATCAACATCAATTATAAAATTGAATATCTATTCCAAGAAAGTGTTATTGTGTATTTCATGGGATTGGAAAGGAATCATTTACATCCATTATGGGTATGCATGGAATTTCTAGATCCAGTCAAACTGTTACAACTGAAGTTTACCGAAATAGTTTGATCAAATCGAGTGATGTTCTATAAAAACAAAAGACCACTAATGGGTTGAGGAAGAAAAAAAGTGACATTCCCGCATGACAATGATCGTCCACATATAGAAAAGCGAATACAGATATTAATTTTCTCCATTGGTGGAAAGTTGTTCATAATGTGTTGAATTACGTTGACTTGATTCCTTCTGAATGTTATTTATTAGATCAATGTCATCATATTTGAAAGATCAACGATTCATGAAAATTTAAAATTGTGAGGAAATGTCTTGGTGTGACAATGAATTTTGTTTCGAAACCACTATCACAATGGTTTTCATCATTTGCTCAATAAAGGGCAAAAGCTCCTAGATAGTATTAATGAAAATTTCGATTATTTATCTTTATAAGAAGTATCTTTTCAATAAAGAATTTTATCAAAACAATTGAGTTTCTATCTGCACATATGATAAATGCATCTCTGCATTTTTTTGCATTCCATTGCATTGATATCAAATATTAAGAATTGAAGTCAGAATATTATATCAGATCTTTTTTAAGCAATTGAACATATATTAAATTGGCAGTTACTTATCAGTCCAAAGAACTCTGAAAATTCTTTAGATTGATAAGTTTAAATTTACTTTAATATGACCCTTCAGTTTACCGCCAGTATATTACTAAACAAGTAAATGGAATAATTATTATGGCAGTCCTGAGCACAATATTATTTACTTGGTCTGTCATCTAAACTTTTGAATTTGGCAACTTTGTATTGTTATCGGCTTTTGAGGATATAAAAGGAAACATTAAATTCGATTTTGGACGAAGCAGTAAAACCATCTGATTACAGAAAACGTATATGAATTAGTTTTCAAGCAACTTTCTTTGCGATTTTAAATATTAAATACTTGTGATCAATAATTGACTTTGAAAGATGCTTGGTCATTTTTTTTCGCGGGAAATGTGTCTCCAGGAGTGTTTTCCAGTTATAAATTGCTAACATCGCTTATCACTAAAGTGGGGTAAAAGGGATATAAACTTTCTAGGACCATTGCACTTAAGTCCATTAAGGCCTTAGATCTTTCCTTCAAAGCTCCCCTGTAGAAATAATAGAAAAAAAAACTGCTAGAATGTTGCATGAGAATAAAAAGAAACACTAAATCAAATACTAAAAAGTAAAGTTGAAAGGAAAAGAGAGGCTAAAAAAATATAAGCACCATTCATTTACAGAATTTCCTTTCATTCTACGCTTTCGAAACGTACTCCCCTTTTTTGAAAGGAAACGTGTCTTTATTCAAGCTGTGTAGTTGTCGAGCTGCTTGAAATTTCTTGTTCCTGGTAAAAAAATAAATCTATTTAAATAAATTATTTCATTAGTTTTCTGGCGTTTTGATATATCATCGAATTTCTTTCGTTTTCATTTTAAATATAGATCGTATAATATCTTTTATTTTGTAGTCACTGAATACTTTAGTTTCTGAAACTATCCATTAAGAAAAAGTGCGAAATAAAAGTAAGAATTAATTAAATCTCTTAGAATCTTTGAAATTTCAACCACATTATTTTTTTTTAATTTCCTTCCTGACACCCGCTATTTTTTTGAATTCATAAAACTTGAAATTAATGAAAAGAAAATACGTTAACTATGAAAACAGAAAATAATTTTTTAATGGAGCTACGAAGTTTTAAAGAATACTGTGAATTTCGAGTTTTTTCAACATCACATAAACTAATGTTCCTCACAAGTCTTTTTCTCTTGTTTTATTTGTTTTTATAGCAATCATATTTTCTAAAAATTAATACAGTAAGCATGATATCATAAATACTTTTCGAATCATAATTTCAAGTAAATATTTCGAATCATTGTTTTAAATTATGAATTCAGTTTTATTGCAAGAAATTATCTTTTTAATTTAATTTCTAGATCAGTCTGTGCAATCGATTAGATCAAGTTGAACATTTTCAGGTACCTTTAGTCTATTTTAGTCCTTAATCAGGTGAAATGAAAGACAACTGAGCTTGAGCATCTGCTACAATTTTTCACAAGTCCTTAGTGGAAGAATACTGACACACTATAGATTAAATTACATTAAACATTCAGCAGAAATTAAACTTTTGTCCTTCGTGTCCCAAAGTCAACTCTTTAAAGCAGACTTTATAATGCTCGAATTCGTTTTCATGATATAAAACAATTTTGTATTTTCAATAACATTGTGAGCATGATTACGCAAATAATGGAGATGTAAAGTTTCTTTTTCAATAATAAAATGAAGCAATATAATATAACTGAAATATTTTGTAACTATTGATTATTTTTTCAGGCAGCGAAGCCATAATTTAATTTTTCTCTTTCTAAATTTACCATTATTTCAATTTTGTTTGATTTAAAAGCATAATTTAAAATCCAGATTGTTATGAGTGTCCTATATTAAAATTTTAATTATTCTATAGATCAATAACTCTGCGATAATTTTGAATCTTTGATTATATTAAGAAGACAACACATCTATTCAATAAACTCCTCTATTTAACGAGGATATACATCCCTCTCCAACACAACACCAACGTCAGTACATTGGTCTATGACGTCATATGTAATGTGTATTAGACAAGCATTTACAATGGATCTTTAGTAGAATCAGATTTTGGATCTGGAATTCTCCGACAACGAAGCCAATATTTTGAAAAGGCTAACGCGGGCTATAATAAAAATATTAGTTTAATTTCAATGCTGATATAATTGATATAAACAATCCGATATTATCAAGATATAGCTTCTATCTGTTTGATCAAAGCTGTTATAACTTCTATTTGTCTAATCAAAGATGCTGTATCTATCTATCTGATTAAAGCTGATACAGTTGATATAAATTCAAAGCTGATATCACCCTGGTTGTATACAGGGTGATTATAAAAAAATCATCTCTATATATGAAACCGTAACTATCATACCATTCAAAAGATAGGAATAAAACTGGTTCAAGCTATTTTGAGGTATGCGCTCAAGAAATCATATGAAAACCAATCGTTAAGCTCTATCAGTTACTTTGTGGAATTTCAAACTTTTCAAACAGCAACATTAACTTTTTTTTTCCCTTGGAGGATGTTATCTATAGCAAAAAAACAATAAACAGGGTTGGAACAGTACCTGAAGCAGGGAAATCACCTGATGTAGACAGATTCAGGAGAAAAGAGAAAATAACCAAATACAGAAAACACACACACGCACACACACATTTTGTGATGTTTCACAAATTTCCTCTGTAACCGTAATTGTTAGAGCTTAACTGTTGTTTTTTTATATGATTCCTGAGCATATACCTCAAAATAGCTTTAACCAAAATTTTATTCCGTTCTTATAAGCGGTATGATATTTAATCTCCTACATCTTGATAGTTTCTCTTTCAAAATTATCCTGTATAAGCGTGCGCGCGCGTGTGTGCTTAGATTAGTTGTATTAATATCCCAATATGAAGCAACCATAAGTTTAAAAACAATCTATTAATTTTTAATTGTACTTGAACCTATATAATATTATGAAACTTCTATCCCACACGATTCGTAGGTGTTTTGTGTGGTGGTTGTAATTTAGTTCACAGCATTGTGCGGAAATTTAGCCTTTCACTATGATATTATACGTTTCAGGCCCTTAAAGAAAGTTATGTAAAATCTTATTATGAATTTAGAATATTAGAAATTTAAAGATCAAGATAAAAATTAATGTCATCTTTAGTCTAATCTTTATTCTAGTTGCAGAAACCGGGTTGAATATCTTTTAAGCAAGAATATGACAAAAAATGCAGTATATTGACACAATCGATATTTGCTAAAGTTTTCGAAGATTTTCATTGATTATTAAAATAATATATTTTTGGAACAAACAATACTTTTATGTAAAATAAAAAAAAATAAAAAATGGAAGCCACTCTTTATGCTTGTAAGCTGATAGACAAAGTGGCATGGATAAAATAAATAATCAAATGGTGATGAATCCATGAAAAAGAAAAATTCCATATCGATTTGTTATTATGAATATATGACTTCCAAAATGATTGTAAAGCATTTACGTTTCGAAACAAAAACAAAGGAAATCCTGATAATGTACCGAACAATTTTTGAAAGAGAATTTTAATGAAAGAGTGAAGCCGTAAAGTAAATGTGAAAACAAATCTATGATAAAAGTATCATTAAGAAACTATCATTATGACCCTCAAATGATTTCCAAATGACGAGGAACAAAGATGTAAAAGAACTAACGAAGGAATATATTTGCCATTCAAACATTCAGCTTTAATAAATAGAGCACATGAAAGTTTCAGCGATTATCTAATTGCATTTGTTTTTATTTCCCTTTGAGGGAACTGAGCATACGTTCATAATTATTTATGGTAGAGTGGTGATTTATTCAACAACAGTCCGCTATCATCATAAATAAACGGGGGAATGATTTATCTGTAAAGGCTAATGGTCTTTCTAAACTGAAATATCATAGTTGGGTAATAAAAGTAAATATTTAATTAAGTAAAAATAAATAATCAAAAATATTATTTATTCAAAGGAAATTAATGCATTAAGAGTTCATTTCAATATCCTAAATTAAGAAAGTGGTAGAAACGCATGTAATATTTTTCAGCTAATATAATATATAAAAGATATGAATTAAATGCATATATCTTTAACTTGGTGCACTCATGGAATAATTATGACTCCACAGTCTTTTGATGTGCCGCTACTGTAATGCAGGGAAAATTATTTTTCCTATATGGGTCATTTATAGACAATGGTTATTTTGAAAGAAAGAAATTGTTCGCTAATCGCAGAAGATAAATCTTTTAATGTGTGAATCAAATTACCTGGAAAAGAAATTTGAGTATTCTAAGAATGATCAATAGAATTTTAGGAATAAATTTGTTGAAAAATTCAATAGCATTGTTATGTTTAACTATATGTTTCTTTCATGTTTCAAAGAGAAAAACGCAAACCTTATTTAAAAATTATTTAAAATGCATATTAAAAGTATATAAAATCTATGTAAGTAAATAAAAATTTATCTAGTTCGTATTTTCGCAAGTTTTTTTTACAAATAGTCTAATCTAATTGAAATATTCAAGTTGAATTTTTTATCATATTTGCATGAAATAATTTTATCAAATTTTCAGTGAAAAACTATTGGATCATTGTTTCGATTCCACGATTAATAAGTGGAAATGGTCATTCGTCTATAATCACTTGGAAACCACAATATAAAATGAAAATATTAAGAAATTGTCGCCTGGGTCGAAATTGTCGCCTGAAGTTGTCGCCTGGGGAGGCATTATGATGAACGGGCGGACTGAGCTCCACGTTTTCGACAGAGGTTCTGTAACTGGAGATCGCTATTGTCAGGAGGTGATCCTTTCCCATGTGTGTCTGTTCCGAGGTGCCATTGAATCAGACTTCGTTTTTATGGAAGACAATGCACGGCCACACAGGACTCATGCTGTTGAGGAGCTCCTGGAAAGTGAAGATATCACTCGAATGGATTGGCCGGCGTGCTCCTCTGATTTAAATCCGATAGAACATGTGTGGGATGCTTTGGGTAGAAGCCTTGCGGCACTATTACATCCTCCTGGGAACACCCGACAACTTAAACAGATGCTGATTGAAGAATGGGCACTCTTACCTCAAGAACTGTTGGACAATCTGGTGCTGAGTATGGGGAGACGGTGCGAAGCAACCATTGCAGTAATGGGAGAGCATATCCCATACTAAGGAACATCTGCTTGCTGTTCTTCCTCTTGGAAAGACAATCATGTGTAACGATACTATGAGTTCAATAAAGCCTTTTTTTGGATGATTCCATACTTTATGCATTGTATTCATTTCTGCGCAACTATGCTTTCGTCATTCTTTCAGAACAAAATGCTGTATCTCATTTCTGAATTTCATGTCTCTCAGATGATGATATATAACTAGTAAATTTAAATGGCTTTCCTGAAGCACAACACTGCTATCTTATTGTCTTTGTCGTGATTATTCATTTTTAGCACATTCAGAGATATGAAAATTACTTGAATCCATGAATGAGAATTTTTTTATTGTGATCCAGTAATAGAAAAATGAAAGTATTAAATTATATATTAAATCTCATCTTATATAACATTCCTAATTTTTGATATCAATAATATATAATTTTTCATTTGCAAGCTCTTACCTGAAAGGATTAGAAAGCTTACAATAGAATGCCTCGGCAAAGTGCTTTCTAATGATACACTCCTAATTGATTGTTATATTATTTCAAAAAATTAGATTTAAATGTTGTAGACATGTTGACAGGAATTCTGAAACTTTTTATGTGGTTTGATTTCACATATGTTTGATGTTGATGTGACATAGCCTGAAAAACGCAGACTGAGCTAGAGATGTCACTCTTTATATGTACAACACCGTTGTTTTAAATAGCTAAATTCTATAGATAGTATAGTTAGTTGAAGTAATTTTACTTTTTTATTACCATGGTGAGAATCTAATTGTTGAATTTAATGGAAGTTTACGTTTCGTTTTCTATACGTTTTCGTTCTAGGATTGATAAAAAATCTTGAAGAAAACATTCACTCTTCACATGAATCTAGAAAAGAAGCAATAATTACTTTTAAGGTGTTTCAAAGATTCGATGATTTTTTTTGTTTGTTTCACCATTTTTTTTTTATCTGATTATATAAAATGCAAAATAATGATTTCTGATGAACACATTCATGATTCAGCAGACAATCTGTTACGAGTGATTGGAAAATATAGAAACAGGCAAACATTTTCTATGAAGACAAACAAAAACAATAACAATTTGAGACATTCGATGTTATTTGTAAGATCTATAGATACAGATTCCAATTTTGTGTATTCTCATCAAATAATTCCTTCAACTACACAAATATCTATGAAAATCATTGTAACTCCAAAATGATTCATCAATCCATGTCTTGCCGGTACAAAGAATGTGTAAATTTAAACTATAAGAACTTAGAGCAATTATTTTAGAACTGGAATGTGCAACTTTTAACTTACTTTTAATTAAAGTAAGATCCAATTTTTACAATCGTGTAACCTCTAATTCTTTCGATATAATTTTCAGAATTTTATTTTATATATCTCTGTGTTCTGATCATATCTGTTAAGAACTGAATCTAGGAAACTAAAATAGTGCATTGTCCCTTTAAATTTGACCATTCTTTAATAATTACATATTATAATTCAGGTTAAAAAAATTATAATTTTTTTATATACAAGGAGTAATGTGTTGACTAATTTAAACGTTTTACTGTATTAAGTTAAAATAAAGTTCGTACATTCTTTTTCTCTACTTAAAAAGAAGTGTTGAAATTTTATAATATATATAACTTCCGAAATTAATGAAATTTATTTAAATAAAACTTTTTATGAGCAAAATAAAGTATTTTTTAAAGATGGATTTGGGGTTCTAAAAATTTAATACATTATCAATTTATAGAATTTAAGCTGTCGACAATACCCTCATAAGTTGAGGTTTCAATTCCGTGCAGAAATTCTTCAAGATTTTAAATAGAACATTTGTTTAAAATAATCGGATTAACACAAATATTGTTAATTGCCTCATAAAACTCGGGCATTCATTCTGTAAATGACAATTTAAATCGAAACTATTATTTAAATTCTTACACTTTCAAAATTGTTTTCATTAATATGCATAAGCAAATGTTCATTGATATAATGACCGTAACTCCTTGTATAGAGGAATACTTGGCTATTCTTTCATGAATGCTTGTTTCTACTCCTTTGTTCACTGTTTCAACTATTTTTTTCATAATATTCATATTACCTTGATTCATATTGGAATTGTTTGATTATTTAAAAAACCTGAGATTTACTGTCATTTCGCATGCAATGAAACCTTGGAGACTAAAAATGTAGAATTAATTAAAAAATAATAGCCACATTATCTGTTTATATAATTAAATATTTAATTTGTTTGTATCAGAAGTAGTTTTAACCTTATACTTAATACATTATTGCATTATTTTAATTGAAATAGGTAAAAAGATATAACATTGAAATAACGACAGATATATTATTTATGTATCATTATATACACTTTTTAAAAAAGAAAGGAATGAAGCATCCGATTTTGAAACATTTTAAGAACACGTTTGTAAGGATGTAGGTTCAGATATGAAAATCCAAGGCGTAACACCTGTGTCGCACTTCAAGCTTTCAAAGGGTATATAATTTATCTTACTTAAATCCACCTACATCTATACTGAAAAAGACATATAAAAGCCTTGAGATTTCTAAAGATAGAGGTGTGGCGTTTAAATGCAATGATATAAGTACTTAACTGCATGAAGTGAATTTCAAAGTCATTTTCCGTAAGCTACTTGAATGATTTAAATTCAGCTCATTCACAACGCAAACTTGTTGATCCACTGCCAGCCAAAACCCGCAGCATTACAGTGTTACTTCAAAAACAAGAGCAAAATTTTTATATCAGTTATGAAATCAAGAAAGCACGCATTAAATATGTAAATTTAAAATTTTCTTGTGAAATTAAATTTAGAATTTCTTTATTTAAATTAAAAAGATATTGAGCAGCTTGTAAGAATTTTCTTCAGGCATCTTTCATGTATTAACACAGTTTTATGTGGAGTACATTATAAAGCAACTCATATTATCCATAATTTTGGCAAATGATTCCAGCATTAATTCATAAAATTTATATTATTTATCTTATTATTTTAACTATGATATTATTCTAAAGATTTAAATTAATTCTTAAGATTTATATAGAAATATATCTTAAATTTAGCAATGTAATTTTTCCGGCTCTTTGATTTTCAATCAAAACGCATCATTATTATATTACAGCATTGTGATCAGATGTGCCAGCTCAGGTGTCGTCCTCTTCATCTGACCGCGGTTCAAAATTACGAGATCCGTCCCAAAATAGCCCTAGTGTTGCTTCAAACGGGTAGCTAATATAACTAAACTAAACCAAACCTGAATTACCATTACCAAAGAAATATTTCCAGTTTTTTACATTACAATTAAGATGCATCATTATTATTTTAATTTAAATACAGTATTTAATTTAAATACAGTATACAGTGCAAGACTTGAACCTAAAATTGCTGAAGTATTAATTTGTTTATCTACTGATGAGAAACAAATTGTATTATAAAAGTAATTTTTGTAAATATATACGAAAGGCGATAGTCTATAAATGTTTGATTTCCGATTTAAAAATTACTCAATTTATTACATAGAAAAATAATTTGTTAGAAAGAAAAACTTTATTCAATTTTGAGGAAAAAAAAATAATAATAAAAAAAAACCTTTGTGTGACGGGATACATTTTTTTACTTTGAATTTGGGAACGATTATATGAGGGTGTTTTTTTTTTTGACAATTTAATATGTTTTATTTTACATGACAATTGCTTTTCCAGATTTCTAAAAGGGATCAGAAACAAGAAATGTTATGCTAAATTTTATTTTTATAAAATGATGAAGCATGTATGCGTACAATTTATATATAGCTAGATTTCATTCTATTCTTCAATGCATGTTTTAAAAATAATAATAATACAGAAGAATGTTTAATAAAAATTAAAAAAAGTCGTATCAGATTTAATATTGCTAAAAAAATGTTGCTTATACAGTGTTAGTTGCTTCTAATTGAATGGAATCTTTAAATATTTAATTCTTAATCTGTTCAGTGAGTTGCATTCTTTTGCTTCTGTTATGTAATTAATTTAATATGTTTCTTCTTAAAATAACAATTTAGTTATAAATCATGCAAAAGTAGTCATTTTCGATTTTTCAGTTATTTTACTCATGTTCAACATGTGAAAAAATATTCATGTTAAATTAAATTATTGCAATTATTTTGCTTTTCTCATTTTCTTGTCATGAGGATTATGAGTCAATAAGAAAACATTATATGCATATATTCCGAGTATTTTTACTGTTTTAACTAGTTATCATTGGCGATTTATTTAGCCCAAAATACTGTTTGTTTTTAATTTCAATTAATCTCATATTCCCTTTAATTCAGAATAATGCTTTATAATAACTAAATTGTTATATACATTAAAGTTGTACTATTTTAATTGTTTAACACTTATTATGCTTACTGCACCCATGAACAATATTAATGATTTCATAACATCATATCTGAGTAATGCATTTCAAAATGCCGCTTCAGTTTTGAAATAAAGTAATTTTATTTACTGAGTTTTCATGTAAAAGACGAAGATAATTAGCAAAATCTTTCTTACGGTGTTTTCAAGAAAAAAAGATGCATCTAAATATTTTAAAAAACAATTAAAAGTATTTCAATTTCATTTCAACAATTAAATTTATTTTTAGAGATTGTGCAAAAAAGTTTTTTAAGAAATCAACAAAATTTTAAAAAATAATGGCAATTAAATTGCTATTAATAAATAATATTTTTTAAATATCAAAATAGTACAAAAATTAATTGTGCACATTAATATCTTCGAGATTATCACCGGAAAACACCAAAATTTTGATTAACTTTTAATTAATGAATATTCAATACAAAAATAAAAAAAAATCCTTTTGAAGTGCATATTCTCACCCTTCATTGTATATATGGACTAATTTTTGTAGTGAAGCATATATTATCAAGTATTTGTACTAGGCAAACCTGTCTATTCTGTTAAATGAAAGTAATCGCACACAGAGGTGAATTTTCATTGAAAATAGAAATGAAACAAATTACAAATCTAAAAATAAAATATCTGAATATCTGCATATCTTTTATGTAGTATGTAAATTTGTTATCAGATATGTATAGATAAATATAACCAGGATGATTTCTTGTTGCTATAACAATCAAAATAACAATATATAATAAATATTAATAAGATATTTAAGTTTAATACTAGTCTTATAAATATTTTTCTATACCGCATTGAATGCTAACTTCATTTCATTCGCTCTTTTACATAGCAATCAAAATGTTACATGATTACAATTCTACAGAAATTGAAATACGCGATAGCAAAAATTGCTTATATATCTGAATTAGTCAAGAATATGAAATAAATAGCAGGTTTAAAATGAGAAGATTAAAAATAAAATAAATCATATACATTTTAAGTAGAGCTCATACTTTAATGCTCTTGCAATACTCTTCAGACGATTTCGAAAAGCAAAGCGATTCCAAATCTATTGTGAATGAACGTAAGCTCATTTCGTTATTCTGCGAAATTATATTTAGATAAATAACTCCCCTTTCCATGCAGCCATTTTCGCTCTGATATCATCCAGGTTTTATGCTAATGCCGCCTTTCCGAAATCTTATTCGAATCGACAATCCCTCTCTCATTTTCCAAAAGAAAACAAAGTACTTATAACTTCTTCCATTTAGATTTTAAAGCAATAATCAAAACCCATCGTTCCAATTTCCCAGGCAATCAAATCAGACGCCTAGCTGATAAAAATAAAAGTCGGAAGGAAGGAGGGAACGTAGCAGAACAGTAAAGCAATTTATTGTTGGAAATATAAAAGGAATGAAATTTTTCCGCTTCTAATTCAAATAGGTGCCAATTTGTGAGTCGGAACTGAAGTTTTTATCTCTAGAAGTTATCAAAATAAAGGAAAGAGAAAGACTAATAATGTACAAAGGAGAGAGAAGAAAATATTTATTTTGTGCGTTAGCCGCAATAGAAATTTCCTTTAACCAAATTCAATATTTCTCACACGATGCTATTAAGAGGCACACATTTTTGTTAGATCTTTTTTTTTTCTGGAAGAGTATTTATTTTTCCTCCCACCTCTACGTTGTTTTATCTCTTTTTTCTCCTTTATCAGTCCAGATATTTTTTAAAGTTTTTTTCCCCTCCCTTGTACATCCTTTCTTTTTTTTTTTTCTTTTTTTCCTTTTTTTTTCCTTCGTTGCTCCACTTCGATTGTTCCCACTATGAGAGCAAAGAGGGCGTGAAACGTTCAAGGCACAGGAACATTTTTTAACGTCCGTTTATTGGAAGAAAAACTTAATGCTGCGTGCTCGGGTTTTTGTTTATCTTTGCGCTGAACAAAACTGCATTATTGTTTTTAAGAGTTTCAAGAGTAAAATTTGAGTGCGGAAGTTCATTTTTTACGTGCAAATAATGGCGTTACAGTTACCGTAAGTTTTATGTTTATCAGACATCTTTTTTTTTCTTAGGTGTTCTTTGACTTGGAAAAAAATTAAATCATTATTTTTTTTTATAAAAGTAGTGCATCATTTAAAATTGTGCTTCTAAAAATCTTACGGTAGTTATTTTTATCAATATGCTTCTAAAGCAGCTTTTCTAAATTTTTCATGCGTGTATTAGAATCATTTCAAATCTCTATTTCTGTTGCAATTGACTTAAGAAATTCGAACAAATTAAAATATTTTCAAATCGAATTTACAACTAAAGATATAATGGTAATAACGTTTTTATTTTTGATACCGCTCAAAAATTATACCTTACAAACCTTCTTACAATAGTTTTTTATATAGCCTTTATAAGAATATGAAAATGTTAGAGAGTGTGAAGGAAAATAAATTAAAAAAAAAGCCCTTTGAGCCTAAATTGCGGTATATTTATATAAATTAAAGAAGCTCTTATTGTTTGGTTCATTTAATATTCAAAATATTCTTTTTCAAATTAAAAACGTAAAATGCAATATCCTAATAATTAGTTGTATTAAATTATATTAAATCTACTATTTTAAACTATAAATATTATTATGTGCAAATACAAAACACTAAATTTAAATGAAAGTAAATACATTTCATATTGGTAAAGACTTTTCTTTACTTCAGGGGAGATTTCTTTCTTTTTTTTCTTCCTTGGAGTTGTATTAGGTGCTATACTGCAAAGTTAGCGGTCGAAACTAAAAATCACTCATGCGATGGTAGAGATTTACATGAACTATTTTTCTTCTTCAGTCGCTAGTGGTCATTTACCGTTTCACAACTGATTCGGACAGCACAAATTCTATCCTGGCTTGACATTTTCTGCATAAAGCAAGACTTGCAGTGAATACATCCTTGATGATAACTCATTTTACATCCCACAGCTGTCGTTTGAGACAGGAACTGTCCAGCCAGGATACAATATCCACAGCCTGTTCGGCCATGTCAGTAACATAAAAGTTAAAGAATTTGGTAATAGACCCAAATGAGAAAAATCAGTCCTGTCCTTCGTAAATAGTTAATCTTTTAAAGGATTATTCTTTTCTAATAATAGCAATTAGACAGTTATTAGGAGAAAAATAGATCCAAAAAATTCAACTAGCTTATTAGATAAAAATAATATGATTTCTTGATTAGATATTTACAAATTCAAGATCAATCATTACGACTCGAGAAAAGATGAAACATCTAGGTTTTTTTTCCTCCAATTTGGTTTGCATTTTTAAAAAATAAAGTATATAAACGTCGCGTGTTGAATCTACATGAGGGGTATTTACGAATGATGCGTTAAATGGGGTAAATAGGACATTACAACTACCAAATGCATGGCAAAATTTATATTCTAAAGCATATGCCATCAATCCGTGATAATTAGTTATTTGAAATCAATGCAATTCTAACTACTGATCTTATCTATTTTTAGATAATAATTATTATTAAATCATAAGTTGTTTTATAATGATTAAATCATAAAATTCGTCTTTTTAAAGATATTTATTTCATTTTTGTGCAATTTGTCTTTCAATTATCATTATTTTTACAGAATATTTAACGCAGATAATTTTGAAATAAGAAAATTTTTAAGTTCTTCTTTGTTGGCAACATTACGATTTCAATTACTTGATAAATATTTAAAAAAATAATGAATATCTTTTTCATGAAATATGTTTCGTTTGTTCTATAGAGCATCGGCTTTACAGCAGTTGCTTTAGGTTATGACAAATAATCAAAATGTTTCTTAAAAATAACTTCAGAGAAAATTAGTCCTGAAAATAGATTTACAACAACATAAAATTCAAAATGCTACCTTTTCAATGACATGAACTTCATTTCTGTCAAATTTTTTTCAGTCGATATTAATTTATTTTTTTTTGCAAAATTTAAAGCATTCTATTCTGAAATAAAGAAATTTATAATCTCTATTTTGCTATGTAATGTTAAGACTTGGAATATTTTATTTTAACAATATTTTTTTAAATATCTCTTTTAGGTTAATATTTTTATTTTGATAATTGTTTGTTTGTTTTCAAGTAATCATTTAACGATAACCGAAAGATAGCATAAGTGTTCGGCTCAAATTTAAGCTAAGATTCGGAAATATGTTATTATATTTTTGAAGAATAAGGCTCAGGCTTTTTAGAGCATATGAGCAAATTTTTTGAGAAAACATTTTTTAAGCAGAGATGATCAACAATTTTTATAATAAAAACTATTTATTTAATTTATTTTCATGTATTTTATTAACTCTTAGTTAAATTAATAAACTGCTTGAATGTAATTAAAAATTAATGCATTAGTATTTTATAAATTGCTAATTAATTAAATTAATTGTAGCTCAAAATGCGTTTAAAATCTTCCTTACACTTTTGCTCATGTGAATAAACTTTTTACTACTAATATAACAAATATTTGGAGAAAATTAGATTTTAATGATTTTTTTTAAATCCTCGGTTTCAATGATGTCGATTTTTTTTTATTTTTGTTTATATTTTAGTTTTAATTGAAAAGTTTGGCTGAACTGATTCTTGTGGTAAAAATCTCAAATTCAAGCTCAAATCTTTAATTGAAAAAATTTGAATACTAAAATGATTTTATTTTATTAGATTGAAGATGATAAAAGGATTATGATATTTTACAGAAAAGTAATTTTTACGCTAAAATAATTTATAAACAAGTGTTAATCCCAATCAATGCCAGATATATCATCCAGTAGAATATATATTTAGTACTCCTGTGAAATAACTACAAGCTGGATCACTGAAAAATCATCTATACATTCTTTCCTGAATATATGATTTAATTTCAAACGAAAAAATTGCACTTTTCAAATTTTGGCTTACAGGGATAAAATATCGGTGCCGAGTTTATTTTTATTTGAATGTACTAATTTGTTAAAACTTTTAAATGTATTTCAAAACATGTTTAAGAGTTAGAATAAAGAGTGTTTAATAACATGTGCTGTATAATGTACAGTATTATCATTTTGTCTGCTCATCAACTGCTATTGAACTTTATTCAGCGCCATGTCTTTTAATTTGTTTAGAACTCCACCTAGGTTCCGCAAAAGTTCAAGACTCTTGCAAATGGTTTCAATTGCATAAAAGCCTCGAATCAAACTCTTACTTTTTGACAGCAGAGAAACTTTAAACTAAATAACATTTTCTAGTTTAAGAGAAATGACAATGCATTGGTCTTGGACAATGCATGGAATATTGTTATTTCCGTAAAAGAATTTGACGAGTAATGTTTCATCTGTAAATGTAAAAGTTAGTATCATTGTCACTAAAATTGAATTAAGTGAGAGCAGCTTCATACACTCACTATAGAATAAGAAGAATTGCAAATACTTTTAATTCTTAATATTAATTAATTCAATGTCATTTTCGGCCAAAATATGCAGTATCTTGTTTTATCTGAAATCAGAACAGCATAGTCAGAAAATTATGTGCATTTAATTTAGTTATGTTCCAGTTGTTATTTTATGCATTCTTTAGTATAAAATTCATCATGAGTTTATTATTTTCTCTAAGATGATTAATTTAATTGTATATTTATAGTCGACTTGTTCAGCATGAAAATCACAAACAATCCCAAGTAACACATAATGTTGTGCAATATTATAAAATATTATTTCCACAATATTATACACTATTGAGATTATTGTTTAACATCGCATAATATTGTCTAATATAAGTTTACTACTGGAGAAAAGAGCAGATATAGAAGAGATAGCTCTCCTCTAAGTTATTTAGTATATAATTACTTCAAGAATATTCCTGAGTAACCCATGACAAAATTAGTTAAAATGCAGACTCATTTATCATATCATTTGCCTTGAAGTGGTTTATCGAAAATACATGATCAATAAATTAAAAATGCTCCATTCATGAAAACTAACTTTTACTGGGAAAAGTAATCAGTCCTTGGGTTGAAATTCGAAGCGTAATTGAAATCTCTACTTTCTCACGGAAAGTGGGCGAGGGAAGCTTGATCTAATTATCATAAAATTAATTGGTTGGAGTGCCGACACCCGATTCCAGAGAAATCCTCGACAAACTCTTTAAGATAAGCTGCCAAAATTATCGATTGCAATAACATGGAGGGAGGAATACTCCCGTAATTAGTTTACCATGCTGAAAAGAACCAATTCGTAATGATTTAGGAGGAATTAGTATTGGAATCGGTTATCTACAATTCGAAGCACCGATGAGATTAGTTCGATAATACGGATGATTCTGATGCTTCTTTTGTTATGAATAATGTAGAATGTCATATCCCCTCCAGCAATTTTTTCAGGCAAGGTTAAAAGTTTGTTATATAATATCAAATGATTAACTTATATTATGTATATGTGGAAATATTTGCAAAAACCATATTACAAAAAAATAAAAAAAATAACTATTTAACGAAATAGTATGTGCTTCAAAAATTAGGTTCCTTTCATTAAATAAGAACTTTATATTACCTCGAAATGCGTTTTCTAAAAATTATGCGATTTTTGTCACGTTAAAGATTGGTTTTGTTTAAAAATTCATGCTGTCCCAATTTATTTTTAAAATTCCGCACGGGAATGAATGGGAATTCACATTTTTCTCATGAAATTAGTTACATATAAATAGTTTTATTTCAAGACAGTGAATTATATATTAAGAACAACTGAAATTTAAACTTCCTAATATTAAATAAAGATTAGCAGTTTTTACGTCATATCTTTAAATATAAAGAATAAATTATAATAAATATTTCTTTATTTTCTATATAACATAAATAAAAAAATGTTATTTTTTAATTTAAAATAATATTCAGTAATTATTAACTATCAAACTTCCATCTTAAAAATACACCTTAAACAAAATAGTACATGTGTCAAAAGTTAATTTCCTCTCATTGAATCAAGACTTTTTGTTATCTTATAAAAATGTTCTCTTAAAATCATGCATATTTCTTTCGGACTAAGATTTATTGTCTCAATTTTTTATTACAGGGCTCACATTGTATCGAAATTCAAAATTTTCGCATAAAATTAGTTACATAAAGTGCAAATTTTTTTCTTCAATTGAAGTGTGTGATATATTAAAAACAGCTGAAACAAAGTTTTTATATATTTATCAACACAAACAAAAACGGTCAAAGTTTTTATATATTTCTAGAATACAATAAATCTTTCTTTATTTGCTAGATAACATAAATAAAATACTGTTTTGGAATTTAAGGAATATTCAGTAATTATTAGTTATTAAACTTGCATTTTAAAAATTATTAAAAATAAACCTATAAAAATATGATGAAATTAAAAACTAGCACAAGTTGAGCCCGATTTCAGCCTTTTAATCTCAGTAGAAGATGTAAGGAAATTCCTATGCACTTAGAATACAACCAATTTAGCATATTTAAAGACATCTTCTCAAGAAATAAGTGGATAATGTGGGATAAAATATCGTTGAAATGAGCTAGTAAATAAAATAGACCTTAAAAATTGTGTTAGACTCATAATTATGTATTGATATAATTTTCTTCAATCAAATTACAATGCAAAAATCAATGAAAATCCGAACAACTGTTTCTGTCAAGAAAACAAGCAATTTTTTTTTTACTCATATTGAGGTTACTAAGTATAATGAATGTTCCGAGAAATCATTGAACCATAAAATAATTATATAAAACTGAAAATTGAAGCATAAATTTAATGTTAGATAAATCCGATTTCCAATTCATTCTGCCAAAAAATGAAAATGAATGTAAAGCTGATGGAAAAAAAACCCTTTCATGCCATATTAATGGTTATTGGTCGAAATGTATTAGGAAAATTTCAATTTCATTGATAAGATGTTCTTCAAAGCAACCATCTAGTTAAAATTTTTCAATTAAATATACCTCTAATAATTTTAATATCTATTATTTTTATGCATTTATATATCTTTTATAATTTAAATAATAATATGTAATGGAATTATGACATTGAAGCTATAAATAAATATGAAATCTTTGATTTTTGTATATAAGGTTTTGTATTTTGAAAATATTGAACCAAAATTAAATAGTGTATCTAAGGTTTACTTACAGATAAGAAAATGAACATAAAAAATCTTTTGTTAACATTAGTTTTTTTTTATTTGCTTATACTAACTTTTCTTAAGATAAATAGACATGAAAATAAAAAAAAAAGAATCCATTTTGGACAGTTGTTTTAACAAATGATTTTCTCCGTATTTCCTGGAGCTGACCATTTTAAGAATTATAGAAAAATTTCTTATTTATCAATGAACTAAATGTTTGAAATAAATGACAAATTTATGAGAAAAATCTTTTATAAATTTTTATATATAGAAATTATATATAGATTTTATATAGAGATATGAAATCTGATGAGGATCTATGAGCAAAAGATTAGTTTATTAAAGATTTGTTTTGATTAAAGTTTTTTTATTAAAGATTTGTTTTGATTTTAAGTGCCAAGAATTTCATATTCAAATTATTCTCAGCACAAGTAATAATTTACAAGAAACGAAATTGACAGTTTATATTGAATAAATTCAAACGGTGATTGAAAAATAATTGTGAAATGAACACGGTGAAAACAAAATTACATATGTTTAGATAATCATAAATAAATTGATAAAATCTTTTGCTTTATTTTGATACTTATATACCTTAACAATAAGAAGTTTCATATATATATTTTCGTTAATACATAACAACTTATTAAATTGCCAAGAGGAAAAAGACATCTTTATATCAAAAACTGCGAGATTTATATCAGAATTTTTATTTGTTTGCTATTGGTCGCATTGCTGCATTTTTTGATTGATGGGAGAATTTTTACATAAACAAATAACGGAATGGTTCCTTTTTTAAAAGATTTTCCTAACCAAAACTATATAATCATTGCCATAAAAAATGAGAGCGCTTGGAAGCTAATTATACTATTTTTCAGCTTTTATGAGACTACACAAAAATAAATATGCATTTTTAATAAATATTGTGAAATAATAATCAACATGATATATATATATTTGTTTTGACAGCAACCATTTATGTTATTGCATTTTTCATTTCAGAAAACTACAGTGCTTTTGCATTTTTTTTTTCTTTTCGTGTGTCCAATTCTTTCTTATATAAGTACGAATAAAAAAGGTTCTCAAAACAAAGATGAGCTTTTCGCATTTTTACCTACTCTGAAATGGATATTTTATTGTTTGTTCTATCTTCAAAGGTCACATTCGTACTTGAAAAGTATATATAAAAGGATCGTGCAAACAGAGCATGTAACTGAAAATGCTGCATGTCCATTTTCCATGAAGAATAAAAGATGATGAGGTGTTAAAAATTAAATGGTTTTTTTAGATACTTCTTTAGTAAAAAAAAAAATAATAAATTTTAGGAAATAATTTATATTTAGTATAAAATCTTTTGAATAAGGATTTCATACTCCATATACATATTTAGAAAAAAGGGAAAACATTGTTGTCAAGAAAAACTCTATAAAATAATTTTAAATAAGAAAAGGATAAAACATATGCTTAACAGTAAATAAAACTTTAGCTTTACCTAATTCCCCGAGAAATCATGAAAATTAAAACTATATATATATAGAATAAATTTGCAGCATTGGAAAAATGCATATTATTAACTTAAATTCAATTTGCTTGAAATAAATTTTAAATTCATTAATTTCTATTCAATTTTATTAAACAAAAAAAGGCTCATGGTGGCTGTTAACTGTGCTATACTAAATTCTATTATTTTATTTTCTCATTTTGCTTTTTTCTGTGTACGTGAGACATAATAACAACCTTAACTTTCAAAATTAAGTAAAAACAATTATATTTTTAAAGAACAGGATGGATCTTTTTTTTTATCTGTTTCGAAGTGAACCACTTTCCTCATAGAATTTTTTAAAGGTATAATTAACAGAAGTTTTAATCCTTATTTATTTCATATTGATATATTTTCTGTTGAAATATTCTTAAGCATTCATAGATTTGCTCAAATGCTACCAAATCTTATCTTTTATTTAGCACGCGCTTACTGAATCTTAAGTGAAATGCATAATAAAATGAAATCTTAAGTGAGAAACATTCATATATACTAAATTTACTTATAAAATAAATTAAATATAAAATTTATTAGTACCTGGGATACCAAGTTTCACTCGATATTTCTAACTGTAAATAAAAACCTACTCTATGGCTCGTTTAAATTTATTAGTGTTATCTAATTGAATTGCAATTGCGGATAGGACATGAGTAAAATGCATGGGAGTCCGAAGACGTAACCACTACTGCATCTCTGAAAAGCTTATGCCAGTCATGTATAGCCATATATCAATATTTTGTTTCTCAAAACAATTATAAGAAACTAAATATTGGCATGACATTTTTTTAAAAGTTTTTTTTTGTGTGTGTAAAATAGCGGTTTTTTTGGGAAAGACATCCCTATAGACAAATTTAAAAAGAAAAGCCTTATATAAATAAAAAATTGAACCAAAATCGTTAGAGTCGTTTCCGTCATATAAGAAATAAATTTATTTATATACAAGAATTGCTCGTTAAAATTACAGCTATTGAATTAATAAATAGGCTTAAG
This sequence comes from Argiope aurantia, assembly GCA_026543865.1. NCBI lineage: Eukaryota > Metazoa > Arthropoda > Arachnida > Araneae > Araneidae > Argiope > Argiope aurantia. Next base: position 101,093 of record JAPMOR010123811.1, read on the forward strand.
GTGACTCATTTTCGTTTTAAAATTATGCCTTTAGTTCAATCAAGTTCGATAACACATTTTGTATGATGCATTGAATCATTGAAGCTTTAGCACTTCTAAATTACCAGGTGCATAACATATTCAATAAGAAGCAGCTTACTAAATATTCAGAGAAAAGTGTTTAAATAAATTTTCAAATGTATATATAATGAAGTCATTATCACTGTTATTTTATTGCTAGATGCTAAACAATCTTCTCATTTACTGAGCAAACACCTCAAAAAACCCAAGTGTTCTGTTGAAAGGCATTTTTACCTTTGAAACCATATTTAAAACAACTGCAATTAAAATGCGAAACAATAATTTAAATGCAAGGACACTTCTAAATACCCAACACTTCTCCAGCATTTTTCATGCACCTTTTGTTATCTAGTTTTTCTTTACTCACAGAATGAGTTTTTCAGAAAGGGATGAAATTAATTTGGAGAACAGAATTTATGATCTTTCTTTCATTAACATATCAAAACTTTTTCAGTTAATCTCATGATGGAAAGTAACAGAGAGTAGAAATAAGCAGTAAGTTAATTAATTTATGGAAGAAGAAGGTGAGTTTGATAGATATGACATTTCGAAAATGCTTTAACGCCTTAATGAAGTGCGAACCACCGTCTCAATAAATTTTAATTAAGCCACTATTTTAGTCTTGCAAAAGCTCTCTCTCTCTCTCTTTCTTTCATGATATGAACTCCGGTGCATATTTTTTTTCCCCAATAGCATGATATCCGTGAGTAAAATATGTTAACAACAAGAACAAAATAAAACTTCACCTAAAATAGAGATTTTAAAAATCCTGAATACTTGTTTTTTAAGTTTATGTTAGAGGGAATTCATCTTTTGGTTTCTGGGTGAAGGCTGCTCAATACATTATCCGTCACATCTTCTGTAAAGAAAAATAACTAATTAATTTTAAAATGTTAAAGTAATTATTAACTTGTTCTCGTAAGCATATTTTCAGATTCTTTATTTTTAAAAATATGCAAAATTACACGAAAATATATGACATTCACTTAAATAACATATTTTAACTTTAAGCAATACGTAAGAGAATAATTATATTTTAAATTATCAGCAAAATTTTATAAAACTTATTTCTAAATAGTTGTGTGTATAATAAGAAATTTCTAATTACACAGCAAACTAATTAAACAAATTAATAAATCAAAGCATAAGTTAAAATTACTTTATTGGCAGAATTAACTAGAAACTTCTAAATTAATAAATTATTTTTTTTTAAATTGAAGGAACTATATTAATACATATTTTCGAAAATTATTAATAATAACTGGCTGAGGAAAGATATGCAAAATTTATTCTACGCGATAATGAACTTGAAATTTTAGTCTTGATATAGAAAATAAATCATTTGCATTTCCTTCAAATTGGCAGTTCATCAAGAATATTAAATGATTTTCAAATTTATTTAAATAGGAACAAATAAAATTTTTTGACACTACCTTGCATTTACAAAAATCACATTCAATAATATCAAAAATAAATCTGTTTCATACAAAATAAAAAAAATATTTTAGGTAGGTTTTCTAAATAACCATATTAGAAAGTATATTTACTATTAACGCTCTACAATCCATCACTTTTCGAATTAAACAAAAAAAAAGACAAAATTGAGTCACTTATTTGCCATTGGGAAATCAGCTCACTCGATAACATGTTAAACATGTAGCTTTACGAAACCGCTTATAAATAGGGAAATGATTAAAAACTACTCTGAGCTTCATAAAGAAATATACTTAACTTTATTTTTGCAGTTGAATTAATATATAAATGTTTAAAATTTCATACATAATGGAAATAAAAGCCATAATTTTAAACATTTTCAAAACTCATCATTAACAATAATTGAAATAACAAAAAGTTATATTCAAAATTGCTCATCTTGAAGTAGAGTAAATCAGAAGTCTATGAATGACTGAATAGCTGCGCGAGATCTTAAGCATCCTAGGTTTGCAACCATTTTTTCAGTTAGATTACAACCTAAATTGGAGCTTTTTATAAATAGTTTATAAATACATAAGAACAAGCAACAGAGAACATTGTAATATTTGAGAAAAAACATTTGCAAGCTTGTCATGTAACATGAAAAAAAACAGAAGAAAATAATTCCTATTATGACTTAATGGATTTCAGCATTTAACAATGCTTCTTCTGTAACATTTCCCCTTAAAATTTCTCTCAAATTACTCAGGAGATCATTAAACATTCAATCATAGTCATTTCAATAAAAATGATCAATGTTTGATTCATATCTTTTCCACAACTGTTAACTAAATTCTATTTCCAGAAAGATGTATTTGGTGTCATACGAACCTCGCATGTATATAATAAGTGATGGAAAAACACGGCATAAAATATATTACATCTTTTTAAAAAAATTAGCAAGAAAATAAAACTGGCATTAATTGAAAGCTATCTTTTTCATTTAAAAGAAGTGTAAAATTATATTTTGTACAGTAATTTGGTAGCACTCATTTGAAATTATCCATCAATAATTTAAAGAAAAACTAGGAAATGACTCATATAAAAATCTTTGTCATATTGGTAAGCACCACTTCATTGTCAACATGTATCTTGACTCTAAGCGGTTGAATTATCGCTGCAGCATTCTTCTTCAGAAAAACTTCCAGATTCCTCAAAAATGCAAGCTTAATCTAATATAATTTAAACAAGCATATACTCTAATGGCACTATTCTTTTTTTCTAAGAATGAAACATCTGAACACGAGTTTACTAAATTACCAAGAACTTAGATATTTTAAAGTGATTTATATAAATCACGTGAACAAAAATCGTGAATATGTGTTTATGTGTGATGTACCACCAATACATTTAGAAAAATTGCAGAAAAATGAAAGACATCAGTTACTTGTTACTCCTATCCCATGGAACGAATAATCAAAAAATAATATTACGAAATGTTTTTTGATAAAATTGGACATTTCAAATTTAAACAGAAAAAAAAAATACTTTTCCTCAAGGGAACAACAAACCATTATCTATTGAAAGGGAAATTCTAATTAAAATAATCTTAGATGCTAAAAAATAGCATATTACAAATTCTAACGAATTCTTAAAAATTCATCGAATAATTTTGTCATCCTCTATACAATTGAAAATGAATTCACATTTACCAGAATCAGTGTTTCTCAAAAAGTGACAAATATTTTATAAATATATTTTTGTTGTGTATTTCAAATAATAGGGTCAATAAAATAAAATACTAAATACTAAATTGACTTAAATTGAAGTAAGAATTGAAAGGAAATAAATTATAAAAAAATCAGTGGACGCATAAATGTAACATATATATTTTCAGAATTTAAAACCTATAGCCGAGATTATTACCAGAATATTTACATTGCTGAACTTCAAATCGCACAATTTTAAATTTTTCATCTTTTTAAGAGTAAATCCTAAATCTCGGTTAGATAGTCTATAGAGAAGTATAAATAGTTTCAATAATAAATTTCATATAACTTTTCTGCACAGTCTGGAAGATCTGAAAACTCTGAAATTGGATTTCTTCTTTCAAATGTGTAAATTTTTTTCCAGTTTATAGGTTGTCTCACAAAATTGTAAATAGCTTAAAAATTGATGAAATCGGAATATATGAATACAGTTTGCGACAAAGTTGCTTCCATAAAGATGTATTTTTTTTTCAATAAAGAAAAAAAGTAGTTCAGAATTTTGTAGGTAGAGGGTTATGCATGGAAACAAATCTCGGAATTCCATAGATAAGCATATGTATTTGCAAACAAAGCTTTACAAGTAATTCAAACTTTAAAATTTTTATTCGATATGTCAACCGTTAAGATAAATTACAATTTCAAAGTGAGTGATAATATCTGTAAATACAGACGGTGGCATATCCATTTAGAAAGAAGAAATTTTGAGGCGAATATGTCATTTAACCATCCTAAAGAAATGGGATTATTTTTCATACATTCAGAATTTAACTCTAGGAAAGCAACTATTATCAAATACAATATGTGAGATGATTACTTATTTGTACAATGATAGTTAACTAGACAATCAATGCACAAGTAACATTCTTCATTCTTCAAATAATGTACTTATTAATTATTTGACAATTTTGCAACAATACTTTACGGCATATGGAATATAGAACAGCATCATGGAGGTATAGTACACAATGATCTTCAAATAATGTACTTATTAATTATTTGACAATTTTGCAACAATAGTTTACGGCATATGGAATATAGAACAGCATCATGGAGGTATAGTACACAATGATGTTTTAATAGAACTTTCTTGAAATGTCTTCATTTCGATTATGATATGATAACGGTCTCATTCTTGAATTAATGCCACTACTATGTACTCTGCTATATAATATACTATTATGCCTATTACTATATACTACTATATGTACTACTCTATGTAATATCGTACTATGCCTCATAAGTACAATATTAGTTTCTGTCACCACATTCGCAAATAGAGTTTTTCTTCAAATAATCACCTGTTGAATAATGTTTTCGCACATAGCTTAAAAAGATGTTTTAAATGCAAAAGACAATGGCACCATACCAAACACGAGGTAAAAGCGGGATTCCTCAATGTAGGTACTAAAGTTTTTTCTTTGCCCAGGTTCTAATTCACGAGTGTTGACTGCTTCATGCTATGTAAAATAAACTTCATTTGCCCTCGAAATATGGAGTAATTTTCTCAAAATCAGAATGAAGCTAGCTAGCTAATAGCTATTTGTGCATTGATTAAAATTTTTCAAAAAAGGTTTAACAGACTAAGAGTGATGTGGATGCCGGTATCTTCGGCATGCTAGTTTTTCATACCCTTTCTTGTGTATTATTTACTGCACTTGTTAATTACTCTTTTACGGTATTGATTTGGGATACCATAACAGAAGTCAGATTTTTTGATAAAGACGAAATACCACATTAAAATAAATTAAGCAATATTTCCGTTTTCTTCGAAATTTCGTATTCTCTTATCATAATCGGCTATTTAATAGCAATGACACTGCCTGCGTTTCTTCCATCTGTGTTTAAAGCTTTCTTAAAGCTTCAGACAATTATTTTAGTATCGAAATTTTCTTGAGAAATATAATGGTACTAGGATAGAGCCACTGTGCACAGTGGAAGGAAATGTCTTAATGCGTGTTCATAAGTTGTTTTTTTTCCGTGTTTGACCGTTCCAGGCACTGCATGGTGACCACAAAGTGAGTTACTGTCATGCGTGTTCGTATGATATTTATTTTCTCTTAAAAAAACAAAACGAACTGAGCAAAGTTATAAAATGTAATCTTATCAACAGCTGGTGATACTGAAATATTTCGTAAGATTTAACAAATGTTTGGAGATGATATTAACACAAATTAAATAGTAGTTCAAATGAAAAAAAAAATCAAGCGCTAAATGCCTGCACATAAATGGAGAATAACCAGCATTCTGGAAGACCTCAAGCTATTTTGGATGCAACCCTTACGTATGTAGAAATTCAGATAGAAAAAAAATAGGACCTGAGAGTGACAAAATAGTACTATTAACAATTCGTCGCTCATTACTTGATGCAGTTAGACAAAAAAAAACCTGAAAGACGAAAAACTGGCAATTGCACCATATCAATGTTTCAGCAGGTCATCGCATTTGATCCAAAATTTCTTGGTAAAATGAAGATTTATAGTTATATGCCCTTCTCTCTACTCTCCAGATATGGCTCCTTGCTACTTTTGACTGTTTCCAGTTTTAAAGATGACACTTATAGAATATCCTTTTGAGCGTGAAAATTAAATAATGTGAAACGTATTGGCCGAGATGAAATTAATTTTAAAAGAAACCTTCTGGAAGTGCTTTCAGTAGTAGAAGTATTCCACGAACTAAATGTGTGGTGGCAATTAGAGTCTAGTTTTAAGGGAATAAGGAACCTAATCACTTCGAGTAAATTTATTTTTCGTCCAAAAGTCGGATAATTTTATACTGCATTTTAAAATCACCTTTTTCAGTAATGCTTTTCTGCCAATGCCCACAATGATAACCCTTAAGCGAGTGTAAATAACAAAACTAATTAGAAATGATATGATTTTCATATACTCTAAATTTTATAAGTTTCCGATCAATTATTATTATTATTTTTTTTTGAAGGACAGAACCAGCTATTTAACAAAATGTCACCAAACAAAAATTTAAATTATTTTTTATCACTTGACAAAGGAAAAAAATCGCTTTGTGATAATTAAATTTAAATTCCATTCCATTTAAATTTACATTCAAATAAAAAATGCTGGCTTCAATTTTATTAGTTTTCAGAACTATTTAAAAAATTTTAGGCACTTTAATTTATGATAATAATTAAATATGAATACGATCTTTCACATAATGTATTTATTGAATGACAATGATTGATAATGCTGAGATACAAAGTGGAGTAAGAAGAAAATGTTTGTAATTTTAATATAATTAAAATCTGTTTTTATGTACGTCCATAATTTTTTCATGTTATAACTTCTTTCAAAATCATCACAGAAATATGGTGATCAAACTATCATTTATCTAAGTATAACAATAATTTTTTATCTGCGGAATTTAAAGCATATTATAATAAACGGTGCATGAAATCATTAGTAATTTAAATATCAACTGATGCTGGCAAAATTATATTCAAGATGTTATGTGGTATATAGTGAATTTTAATGAATATTTTTATTCACAAATTGTGTAAAACCTTTTTCAGTAAATGTAATCTCATTTGAAAATTTTATCTTCCAATACTTAATAGTATTTAACTGTTTCAAATAATTTCTTTATAAGTTCAATTCATAAGTTCAATCATTTCAATAAGTTCAATCAATTTTTCTATTCGTAAATTGAAAGCACAGAATTTAGCAAAAAATATAATTCATATAGATTTTAATATATTTATAAATTCAAAATTGTGCTACCTAGCAATTGAGTAAAAAATTATTCCATAATTGTTTTTTTTTTTTGGTTTCCTGCATTGCTTTGAAGATATAATTGGATGTCAGAAGATTATTTTTCATTTTTTTATAATTTTGCGTATTTTATAATCGTACATCAATTTCCATTCATTTTAGACTGTTTTCTTAAATATCTGAATTCAAATTTATGTTGTTAATCAGTTTTTGATTTTAATTCATATATTACTAATTTTGCCTTTGATTTCAGTAATTTGTATACATTTTTTTATTTATTGCTAAAATTGTTAAAATTAAAATACTGTCTGATATCCAAAGTTTCTTTGAACGTTTTCATTAATATTATAAATCTGTCTTGTTGCTTCCCAACTATTGTTCTCTTATGACTGTAAACATAGATTTACAAAGACTCATAACGGATTCCAGTTTAATCCATTCACTGCTGGTTTGATCCAATAAGTCGGTAAATTCTAATCTAGCTTACCAGTCTCGATTTCAAACGAGCAGTGTAGTATGTAAATTAAGGACATCCTTGGTGATAACTCGTTTTATATCCTGCCTCCCCCGTTTGAAACAGAAATATGTCCGCCAGTACAGGACGACAGCTTCCTGCTTCCAATTTTGCATTGCTGGTTAGCCCAGACCAGAAGTGAATGGATTAAAACCCAGAGTAATTTGATTGAAAAAAAGAATTTTGGAAAATGCAAGGCTTGTGGTTCTATTCTAGTAGATATTTAGATAGACAGCTTTTTTCTGGATACTCCTATGTGACATAATGCGCTGTTGGAAATGTATATAAAGCCTTTGGACTTATTCATGAAATCAATGTCTTCGGAATTGTTATCGCAAAAATAGCGCTCTGGCTATTTATGCTGAACGCTATTATTATTTTTTTTCTAACTAGTAATTCGCTACTTGCATTAAAAAATTTCTACAAGTACCGCTCTTTCTGAACAAATTGGTTGCGTTTAGATTTGCCTATTCTTCATAGAAATGGAATTTTATAAATAATTTTTAGAGAATAAAACTTTGTCTTATTATACCAAACATGCTGAATTTCCATACGACCATTGTATAATGTCTATAATAGTACGAAGTACAACTGTACAAATAATGAAATATTAAACCTTTACATTAAAAATTAATTAATTATTTTTAAATTTATTAAAATGAAGAAATTCAGGAAAAATGATGGTATATATATTTTTAATATATTGAATTGGTTATTAAAGAAAATTATTATGAATTCTTCTCAAAATAGGCCAAACATATTTATAAAATAATCTATTTTTTTTCTTAATTGAATAAAAATTCAAAGATTTTTAATATGCAATAGAATGATTAAGAAATATATGCTGCCGAATGGTAATATTGCATACTATCTGACAATAAAAAGGCGTCAATAATTATTGTCCAGAGTTCATTCCATTTGAAATATTCTAACAATTTGTAACAACTCACTATTTATTATACTTTGAGCTTCAATTTTACCGTCCGCTTACTCGGCGTGAGTTAATCTTCTCTTCCTCCCATGTTAATTAAACGATGATTTGGTACTTTGTAACTAGAAATTTTTTCTCTTCAGTTTAGTTTCCTAGATAATATTCTGATTTATCTATTTTGTGACTAAGAGCGTTATAGCTTCTGTTAATCGATATAGTTAATACCTTTTTCAATAGGAATTTCTTATACTCTTCGGTGAAATGTTAATGTGATAATTAAAGGCCTTCAAAGTTAATCGGAAGATTAAGGGTTTCCAGACACACTTTGCATAATTAGTTAATAAAAAAAACAAAGGAAGTAATCATAGTTTCTAAGAGATCATTTTAAAAATTCAGCTAAAAAAGCTATATTGAATCATACTATTTATTCAGTAAATTTTTGTCGCAACAAAAATAAGTGGTTGATTTCATTTGTTTTTCTTTCTAATTCATAAGGTATTGTTGTTTCTGAGATACAGATTTTTTCGTTGAAGATTAAAATAATTCATAAGAAATATTTTTTAATAATAATACTCATTGAAATTTGTAATTTCTTGACTGATTAAAAATACGAAATTGTTATTGCAGAAATTAAATCTATTTGAACGAGTGATAGCACCTTATAAGACCCTCAGTTTTTCTTATAATTTATCAAAATAAAAAGAATAACGGATGGTGAAGATTTAGAATTAAAATATTAATTAATGATCTTGAGAGGATTAAATTAAAAATATTTATTATCTAGATAATGTTGACAACGGACTTCTTATTCTTTTATTTATTACTCTTTTTTTTGTGCTCCAAATTATGTTTTAATGCTTCAGACTTGACAATATATATTACGTCAAAGTATGGAAAACTAATTTTTATTTCACTTTAAAAATAATTAAGAAAAAGGTACTCCGCTTCTCTCTTTGTGGAATTTTGGAAAAATAAATATATTTCTATTATGAACTGTCCAACTTGCACGTGTACCACCTCATAAAGAAATTGCATCGATTGAAAAATTTTACTGTAGTAAAATTTTTATTTAAACATCTTACTTTTAACTAAGCCAAAACCAATTTATTTTGACTCGAGAAATCAGACAAATATACGAATAAGACGATTAGACAAAGTAGCTTTATGTGGGTTAATTCTCCATCGAAATTTGTTATCTGCCTATTATATCTCTACTTATAATTCAAAAAGAAATTAAAAAATATATATATAGTTAAGAAGAATAAAATAATTCCTGGAACATGTATTTAATTATTAGTATAGATGAAAGTTAAGTAGTTGAAATATTTTGTAAATTATTGCTATTTGTATTTCTCGATAATTTTATATTTTTGGAAACTTTATGCCAATTATTTTCCTTATTATTCTAATTATTCATGTTGTGATCCCTAATATATATAGAAGATATATCAATATTTAATGAAAACTCTGTTTGATCAGTCACTATTCAAAATAATGTAATATTCTTTATAAATATAAAGCTATAAACGAAATTCTGTTCAAAATATTATGTTGAAATAATAAATAAAATAGAAATGCATATTAAAAGCTTTGAAATATATATTAAAATATAACGAATATTAATTAAAAATATAAACAGATAAAAATAAATCTTTCGCTGTCTTCATTTTGAGGAATCCTCAGATTTTCCATAAGATTTTTAAAAGTTTTTATGGCTTTTTAAACATTCTGAACATTTTTCTTATTCTTTGACAAAAAAGATTCGTTTTTTCTCGCACGTTCTCCGGAAACTATCTTTTCTGAATTCGAAAGTTCTTTGTGCTCCTGGGCAGTTTTGATTCTATTAAAATGTACTTTTAGGAACTATTTATAATTAAAAGCTTTCGTGGTTTAGTTTTTATAGATTAAGGGCTAAAGAAGATATTACTCTTTGAAATTATAAAATTTTGATTAAGTTTAAAATGATACGCCATCTAATGAAAATATATAATAATAATTGAGATAGTGATAATCAGTTATCATTATATACCTTCACTCAAAGTTCATATATTTTAAAACGTCAGTTAAATAAATTTACATAATAAAACTATAAACATATAAAGGCAGAATTAGTTTATGTTTCATATATAAAAATTAAAATTGACGCTATTTTAAATAAATATACAGTTTTAAATGTTACTCTATGAAGCGTAACTTTCTTGCAACTGATTTGGATATTGTTTAGTTACGGAGTGATACATGTATTAATTGTGCGCACTGCAATAAACATTGGTCTGTGTTTTGTAAATCCTTTAAAATATCGCCGGTGTCAATAACACACACACACACACACACATATATATATAATTTGATATTATATATATATATATATATA
>JAPMOR010123811.1:111978-128994 GCA_026543865.1 Argiope aurantia
TTTTACGTAGGTTTTTTTGTTTTTTTTAATGCATGCGTTTTTTCTTCTATTTTGTAGAAGTATGAAATAAAAAATGAAAAATTACAATGTATTGTTTTAAATGCTTGTTACTTGCAATAAATTTCAATCGCATATTATATGGTAAAAAAATTAAATGGTTTCTAATTTTTTTAAAAAATATTTTGTTGAAATATGTCAAAGTGAGATGATAATTTAATTAATTTTATATTCATTTTCATCCCAAAATAATTCATATCTATGATACTAATTATTTGAAGTATTATAAAAAAAGTTGTAAGTATTCATAAACACGCTTCATCTTTGCTTAGAATTCAAAATACATTCCAAATATGATAGTTGATGAAACTAACATTATTAGCTAAGCTAATAATTGACTCATTCTTCAAGCAAATATAATTTCACTTATTAGACTTTTATGTTGGTAATTAGACGCAGATCTTTCATGTTTGTATTCTCAATACGAACCATCAACTTCAAATTTAGATCCATATAAAGAATAAGAACAGATATGATGAATAATCGTTTATTTACAAGATTTATAATAGATTTGCAATTACATACAGACACCTTTCTTTAAAGTTTTGTAAACACTTAATTAAATATTTCTCAATTAGTGTTAAATGTTGAAATTAAGCATTAATTGTTATTCCAATGGTCTCACCCTCAATTAAATTATTGGTTTCTCTCAGTTGACAATACCCAGGTTGTTTAACAAAGTTTCTTATCGTTATACAGTTTACCTGTTTATGTGATTTTGATGGATAATGTTTATATTTTTTTTATTATTATTACTTTTATTTCCAGTTCATATATTTGGTCTAGGAATTGATTCGTACGGTTTTTAATAAAAAATGAAAGCTCAATTTCAAAAGCAAAATACATAAATACGCTATTAAAAATATTGTCCATCGCTAGCCACTACTTTTTCCCATCTTTCCGCCAATTTATGAATTCCGTGTGAAAAGAATTCCTCACTTTTCGAAGCGATCCAATCAGAGATCCATTTTTCAATATTTTCTGAAGAAGTGAACCACTGTCAAAATCCAAGCAAATCGTTATTCATGCAATCAAACAAGTAGTAAGTAGTCTGAAGGAGCAATGTCTGGTAAATACGACGTGTGGGGTAACACTTCCCATCCGACATTTTCCAAATATGTTTTGACCGGTTTTGCGACATGTGGTCGAGCGTTATCATGTTGAAAGATAAGTTTATTATGTCTGTTATCCCATTCTGGTCGTTTTCTGGCCAGAGCTTGTTTCAAACGCATCAACTGAAGTCGATAACGTTCTCCATTAATAGTTTCACCAGGTTTCAGAAGCTTCAATTTTTTTTGGCTGTCCAGGTCGTTCTTGGTCTTCCAAGCCGTAATCACCACTTTTAAACCGTGCAAACCACTTCCGACACGTTCCCTCAGCTAGAGCATGGTCACCATAAACTTCCACCAAAATACAATGACTTTCGGTAGCACTTTTCTTCATGTTAAAGTAATGAAGAAGAACCCCCGCAAAAACACTTTATCAGGCACAAAGTTTGACATTTTCAGTTGAATAAAAATTGTTGTTGTTTACGCTTTGACCAAATGGGATATACTAAACTAGATGTGCAATAACAGTAGTTTTAAATGCATGATTGAACAAATGAAACTATGGGACAATAAGCTAGTTACACCATCTCTTGTAAAACCGCGCAAAGTAATTCCTAGACCAAATAGCATTCATATTATGTATTTGTTCATACCGAGTTCAAAAGAAGTGTCTTCTTTCTAATTAGCACAGGAATAATATGGAATGAAATATCAAATTAAATTAGGTAACCAGTTTTTAACATAAAAGATAATTCATAATTTCATAGTATGATTTTTATTACAATTTCTGATTTGCATTCTTTTGAGAATGAGATATCCATGCGCTTTTCTTAATGCAAAGTATGTCTGTGTTTGATTTCAATAAAGCAAAATAAAAAAACAATAAGTGATAATCATTATCGTATTAATATCATGCAGTAATTATTGAAATTTACAATTGAGAAAAATTATTTCTTATAATATACGTTAGTGACGAGCCTAATCTACGATACAAATGTCTTTTTTTACCTCAAGAAAAGACTTTTAAAGGTAACATGGTGAAATCGTATTTATTCTTATAATAAAAATTGTTTTCCAAAAAACTAGAATAAAAATTTCCTCGCTGATTTTCTGTAAAACAGAGAATTCAAAAAAGTTATAATTATTCCTAAAAAAATAAAAAATTGACTTTTTTACAAAATTAGGTTTTATATATCATTTATATCTCATCTATGTACATAAATATTCTGTATATATTTTCCCAAGAACTATTTCTTTTGGTAAAAATAAGAATTCAATCACTTCCGTACTGGAAACTGGAACATCTGGTTTTATTTTGTAACAATTTCAAAACATAGAAAGATCAGAAAAAGGCGTAGGGAGGAAATCCAGTTGATGTTTTTGAAATAAGAAAATACTTTTTGTTATAGATGACTAAAGATAAAGTAAAAGTTTTGATTTTACTCTTTGGCCTACTTTGTTTTTTGAGATTGTTGCAGATCTTTTTAAATCGAATACAAACAAGAAAAAGATTGATTTGAGATATGAATATTTACAAGAATATTCAATTTTAAAGCATAATTTTCACGCAGTTTTTCTTTATTTTTTTGTTTCTTTTTTTGTTTTTTTACTTTCTCATATATGTAGTATAGAGAAAATATAATAATCATCGAAAAATTCAAAATCGAGATTTTGATGAATCTTTACACTCCCCCCCTCCCCGAGTTCGAAAAAGCCATTTAATAAACGTCCATCTGCGTGCCTCTCTTTGACAAAGATAACTCAAGTTAGAAAGCTCAAGCTTTGAGTTAGAAAGCTCAAATTTTGTGTATAGCCTTTGCACCAAATTTGCAGATTTTTATCAAATTTTGAGTATAATTTGTTCAGAAGAAATCCGCGTGTACGGCTGTACAAATTAAATTAAAACGATAATTACAAAACAATGAAGGCTAAATACATAAAATTCAGTAAACAGATTTAACATTTATAGAGCAGACATCTCTCATATTTTCAATCAAATCCTTCTATGGATTAAATATCTGTCGTCTGCAGTTTAAGAAACATATAAACGTGATATTTAAAAACCACAATGAGTTAAATGTATCAAAGTTGACAAGAGATTTTGTGACTACAAGTGCAGTTTTGTGCCAAATTTTTGTTTCAGGCGGTTGAGAAAAACGTGTATAAAATATAAATTCTAATTTTTAATACTGTTGACTCATGACAGGGATTAAATGCCAAGGAGGCACCAGAAGTTTTGTAAAAATGCTAAATTCTCACCAAAAGTTTAATAACTTAACAAAAGTTAATAACTTTAATAACTAATTATTATTTCGTAACTGTTGTACACCAATGACATGCAAGGCACTCAGCATGATAATTTCATTAGAAACTATGAGAGAAAATTTTGTGGAGATACTGATTTTGATGAAGAATATCATAACTTCTGGATCGCGAATGAAAAATAATTCCGTTTTACTTCAGTTTTTTTTGTATTAAAATTTGTGTCTGTAAAGAGCTAAAGAGAAATGCTTTGATTGCAGGATGTTTATAAAATGATTTCATAATTTAAAAAAAACAAATAAAAAAGTTACAAAGAAATAAAAATAATTTACATTAGAAGTTCTTTAAAATAAATTCGTGTTAAAATTTGGAGAAAACTAGAAGAGTCTTTCAAGGCATTCATCATTGTAACCAACAATTTGACGATGCCAAAAAATGTGTGTTAATAGACATTATTATCATACAAACAGTAAAATTAACTTACATATTTCCGAAATCGTTTGTGATAGTATGCCTATCATTCAGATGTTCTTGCAAAAGGAATTCACAGTAGAGAAAGCCAATGGATAAGATGAAGAATCTATATAGCTTCCCCAGTGCCCTTATCTATATTCTATTTCATAATCTCACAATTATCAAATTACTCTCTCAATATATATGCCACAATATTCAATTCATTGAAAGCGGAAATGAATGAATGATGATGATGAGCATCAATGAAATCCATTACAAAATTCAGCAATAAATATTCTGCCAAAATTGAGAAAAACGAGAACACGATATTACAAAACGTTCATCAACCTGAAAAAAAAGTTGAAGCAACAACCTAACTTAATCTAAAAGAAAAAAATGTGTTACCCTCTCGGATTTACCTAAAATACAGCAAAAGCAACTTTTCCAATTCCGAAATTACTTCTGAGAATGCATGTGCTCATTCAGATATCTCAGCGGAAGTAATTCACATAGGTTAAACTAGGAGTACGAGCAGTAAAATCCCTGCCACTTCCCAAAAGCATACAAATATATTTTTATTCAATCTGCTGATTATGAAACTGCTCTCAATAAATTTGATAAGTTAGTTCAATAAAGCCTACCGCAGTTCTGAAAGTCCTTTGCGGAGGTTATAATACTGACTTCCAAGGCATTGCGTAACGTCTGCTGAATTATTGTATCATATTAAAACTCTCCTTTTTCAGTACTATCAGCGATTTCTAATTCAATCTAAAGATTATCAAATTGCTTTCTGAATAAATATAATAAGGCATTTCGATAAAGCCGACCACAGTTCTGAAAGTCCATTAAAGAGATGGTTATATAGGTCTTCAATACAATATGTATCGCCAGCTAAAATATTATATCATAATGAAACTCGTCTTTTCCAGTACTATAAGCGCTTTTCAAACAGTCATTTTTTTTATCCATTTGACCCTTTGCTGACAATGAATTTGCTCTACATACTTTACTTTGTTTTAAAAACACAATAATTTACATTAAAGAATTCAAATTTGAATAAAATTCGATGCTCAAAAAAGTAAATCACTTATGCACCTAAATGTTGCCATATTAGCACAGCTCGTGCTATCAATAGAGTGGTGAAGTATAAAATTACCTTAATTAGTGCTGAAACGTCAGAGAGTAATACTGGTTTATTTTGTGCAAGTGTATATAATTATGTGCTTTATAAAAAAAATCTCAGCATAATTTTTCAGTTTGCAGAATCTGTTGCAGAATCTTGTAGTTCATTTGAAAATTTTCTGAATGAAAATTCAAAATCGTTTTAAGCAAAATGCAACAAATAGTACATTTTTATTACTTCAAGTTGAATTTTAATCCTTTTTAAATGGACTAAAAGTGTTTTGCACTCAAACCACCAACATCCAAGCATAAATAATATCTAATTGTCAAAATATTCAATTAAAAACTTTAAAAATTTGATTTAATTTGAAATTAGTAAGAAGTGTAAGCTATGGAAACATGTATATTGCAAACATTACTATTTTACACTTGTTAATTGAATTCATTATGCGATTTAATTATGTGAATTTATATTATTTATTTTATTCTTTAAATTGTATTACTAGCCACTCACCTTATAATGGTCAATTAAAGAACGAAACGAAAGTATTTCTTGGAGATTTATACAAATGTATAATTTCTTGAAGGTAAATTAATAAACGAGTGTCTGGTTTTGAATTATCCAGAAATAAAAGAAATCCTCAAGTTTTTTTTTCTTATGTATAATTGAGTCTGATTTTTACAGTTCGTCTTTCTTAAAATAATCTTTCTTAAAGTAATCTGTGTTTATTCCTTATTCTTTAAGGAATCTTATATACCAAAAGGGACTCAGAAAATTCATTTTTCGATATTGTATCCGGCATTTTTTGTTATAGACAGACTTCATGACAAAACAGTATAAATTTAGACAATAATCTTTAATGCATTAGATTAAAAAAGAAATAAAATACGATCCAGTTTCTTTTATATTTCATACCTTATTCCTGATACATTATTTTTTCTTTTTTTGCATTTTCAAAAGGAATTATACTAAGTGGCTTTCATTTTAAATTACTGTTTCGTTCCACCGGGATAAATTTAGGCCATACGTTCTTTCATATCAAGTACTCTATCGATTTAAACTGTCTTGGACAAATGTGTTTCAGGATCTGCCCGGAAACATCTTGATTTATACACGTCGACGATTACATTATGTGTAGCAAATTAGGTAATCTAAATTCCTGGCCAACGCTGACATGTGTGACAAAGACAATGCACGTCATCGTCTGGCTCAGAAAGATGCCATTTATCTGACTGGTGTTATTATGTTATAAAGGTTACTTAAACCTGCTTTTGTGATACCTAACAGTAGCTTTCAAAGTCATTTAAGAATAGTATTAGTAAACAAATATATTTTTGAGGGTATCTTTTATACTCTATCTAACTACATGTTTGTTCGAGAGACTTTAAAGTAGCATACTTGGTATAAATGTAAATTAAATTTTGGTAAAAGTGCACATTGGATTACAATTAAATCCATCATTTAAAAAGAACTTTTCATAAATACGTGTTTTAGACAATTAATAAATTTACATAATTTTACTTGCATGCATTTTTATGCATATTGACATAAAGAATTTAAATATATTTGAGTTTTAAACTGAATAGAGAGAATTTTGTCTTTTAAATATATTTATTGATTGTATAATGCAACGAATGAAAATATTTCATATATAGTTGTCAATTTAAACCCACATTGGCTGAATGTGCAGCAGCATAAAAGAGCTGATCTACTCGGTTAAATACTTATTCATTCAAGCTGTTGTCAATTTTTTTCGCTGATATTAGATAATGCATATTTCAAAAACAATATAAATAACAAACCAAAACATATGTCTTTTATTATAACAAAATTATTATGAATTTACGGTAATTCCCTAAGTCTGCAAACATTTTTTTATTACTAGAGTATCACAAATTACTAACATCAAAAACAAAATTAGAGATACTAGTTTCTGCCAATCAGTTTTTACGATGCATTTTTATTTAGTTCATATATTTTGTGAAATTTCTTATTTGCTAAAAAGTGGAAACTGCTGTAGAATAGCTTTATCTTTTAATAACATTTGATTTTATAATATCCACAGAGACACTCCAGTTCAGTCATATTTACATTCTCCTTCATATTATTCTTCATTCACTTTTATCATATTCTCTTTCTACTTAGAATAAAGTTCTATTTTTTTAATGAATTATTTTCTGTCCTATTTTCAATTAATTTATTCTTAAAAAATTATGTATGACAGATATCATATGAAAACTCGTTGGTAATTTATCAGTAAGGTAAGTCGATAAGAAGTAAGTAAGGTAAATTGTGCTGTCGCATATATATAAGGTAAGTTTCAGTCATAAAAATACATCATAACGCATTTTCATTATATATCAGTGCATATTTCTGTGATTGCCTTCTGTATGAGACAAACTAAAAAGCGTTTACATTATTTCCTTTCTTGACTATTATATGAGGACATTATAATTATTATAAAAAGCTGAATTGAAAAAAAAAATATTCCCTTTATTTTCTAATAATTACTCTAAAATGGAATGCATTTAATCATTTCAATTTTAAAATTATTTAAATACTTTAAATGTAAAACTGCTTTAATCTTTTATTTTTTTATATGGTTTACTATATAAGGGTAGTAAAAATTATAGAAATTCCAAATGAAGATAATACATAGGATTCGGTGGTTTTTCTATAGTAAATGAAGATCTATTAAGTCCAAAATATTTTTCTGATGGTTCAATGGAAGTTGCTAAAATATTTCTTTATAATTTTAAGAGTGTTTATAATCAGTAAATACTTTGAAGTAACATAAATTTTATAGATCACTCCAATTTCTTTGACTTCCATAAGTGAAGAATCAAAAACATTTTTTTATTTTTATTATAATTATTTCTGACATGAAAAATATTTATCTTTTTAGCAAATTTTATTTCCGTCATTTTCGGAAAATCGCATATAGGTTATTTTTTTAATTATTTTCTCTGAATATAAGAGGAAATGTATACCATAAAGGAGAATGATCCTTTATATAAAGACATTAGGAAATATGCATACATTGTAAATGAATTTCATCGAAAAAATAATTATTTTATAATACGTTTTTGTCATGACGTATGAATGGGTAATCCGCCATGAGTGAAAGAACAAAGAAAATATTTTACTCTGAGACATATTAACGTATATGTAAAATTATGGAATTCGTTATACAGCATTGTGAATAGCTGTATAACGATTATTTTTGAAAGAGAATTACTCTTCAAATATATTCATTTTTAAGTTATTATTTGGCATTTCATTCAGTTCTTATATTTATTCATAATGCCGCATTGAAGAGAGACGGTCGAATCTCCAAGGCCGAATGGTCATGGCACTGGTCTCATAATCAAGAGACCTGGGTTCGAATCCCGCTAGAGACAATGCGATTAATAGCATATGTAAGTACTTAATTCCTTTATTTTATATTTTCCTTTATTTCATGTTCCAGAAGATACTGGACATTTCCTTAGTTTACCAGACAAGTGTTCTGGACTTTTCTTACTGTCTCCAGAAGAGTATTCTGGAACTTTCTCTGCTTGTATAAAAGCAGAAGATTTGTCAGTTACTGTGTTCTGAGTTCAGTTAATAAATTGGTTTAGCTCTACCTCTTGTGTGTGTCATTGAGTTCTATACTATAGTTCTAAGTGACAATATTATAAAACTATTAATTTTTCTTCACATATTCAGGGAGAGTTTAATATCAATTTCTAAAATTCAAAATACATTTTAGAGCGTTTTTCTTTTAGACAAGTTGCTTTCTGTCTCATAATGAAATAAAGTATTGTTCCGTGTTTTCAGTAATAACCATGCTTTTCAATATTGATTTTCGGTACAACACTGTTTATATGCCTTTAAAGGAACTGGAGTAAGACGATTTATAACTGAAAAATTATATAATCAAAATTTAAGTTAGAACTATTTTTATATTGCATTTTAAACTAATAATATTAATGTTCATTGAGATAGAATCAATATATTATTACATAGTACTGAAAACCATAATTATAAAAATAATTAATGATCGTGAAAATGAGAAAAACTTTTTATTGTCTATTTTGAGTACTTATTACAAATTCCTTATTTCCTTGCAATTTTTGTTAATGCAAACAGAAGATGAATTAAAAAAAGGCTTTATCATCGTCGTTTTATTTCATAACTTCATTCTGTATAAAGATCATTCAATGTGTTTCGGCAAGTAAAATAAATTCATAGATAATTCAATGCTGCTATTGCGCATTTAATTAAAAATGGAATAATTTCTTTACTTTAATTTTATAAAGTACATTTATGCCATTTTTTATTTAAATTAAATACCATACAATGTGTATTACATTATTTCTTCAATAGTATATTATATTATAAAAATGTATTATATATTTCCTCAATATTTCATTCCGAAGTTATTGCATAGTCCACATACTTATAGATAATGAAGCATTTCTACTCTCAGTACATTCCAATCTTCATCATCCATGATCATGTTTTCATTTTCTCTTATTTCGACATCCTTTTCACCAATCATACAGCATTCATCTATCTACCTTTAGATTAGGAATTCTTCTTTAGCGAATCAATTTGTGTTACAGATTTGACTTGATTCCATACTAAAAAAATTAGATAATTTATCTCATAAAGTAAATTTGTGTTTACTCAGTTGCTGAAATAAACATGTTATTTAGCGCACATTTATAATTCTTATGTTTATGATTCTTTCATAAATGTAAAAGTCGAATAAATTATAAACGGATAGAAAGCTTAATACATCCAGACTGCTGTCTGATAATCATTTTAACAAACAACAATATATACTAGCATTTGTACACTCTTTTATTTAATTTGATTTGTTTCATGTATGTAAAAATTGTATTATTTTATTGAATTCCCATTTTTTTCTGGTGGATAAGAATTTTTGAATTCTTTATGTGCTTTCATAATTACATATCCATTTGATTAAATTTTCAGAAAATTATTATGAATTAGATAACTGAATTAATTAAATTCTGAATTATGTATGAAAGGCAGTCAGCTAAAAGAGTTTTGAAGAAAAGATATTATAATTTTATTTATGTATGTGCTTTGAAGGCGATTTTTATTTCATTTATTTCTATAATTTTAATAAAGAATTATTGATTAATTTTCATCACTATAAATCGCTGTCATTCACAACATAGCATATTTCTTATTTGTATTATCATTATTTTCATGCTGGTGCAAGTTACAATACATCTGAACAAGTAATTTAAATTAGAAAATCGTGTCATACTTACATTTTCCTACGCAAGGCATTACAATTAAAATATTCCTCCTTTTGAAAGATGATGATAATTTACAATAAATTTCAACTAATTGTTTCTAAAATAAAAGTATTGCTTTGACAACTTTATCAGAAAACTGAGTATATCTACAAAACAGATGCAATAAAAATATATTATAATTTAATGTAAACTATATAGTTACATAACTTACAACTTAAGAAATATTGGCAAGTTTATTAGTAAAAGGGATATTTTTAAATCTGCAAATAAATATTCTGCGATTTTCTGTGAAATATTCATTTTGCAACAGTTTGCTGATCTGATGTTATAGGTGCAAAATGCTATTCAATATTTAATTTATGATGCAGATTTGTAGAACATATATGAATTTAGAATATCGAATTCAAAATGCCAGAAATTATATGTAAAATGCAGAATTTGGTTGAAATTTATTAATTGATAGATAGCTCTTTATACTGACAAGACATGCCAAGTTACCAGTTATAAGAAACCAGGGGTCTGTCAAGGCTAACAATACAATGAGGCTGTAATAACCACTTAAACGAATTCTCACGTTTTCAAAGAATTCAATTTTCTTCCGAATTAAAATAAGTCGTACTTTCCTTGTTTATCATATTATAACCCTTAGCAGCCATCTTTCTGTCTAACATGGAATCCGTTAGTCAGCCATATGGAATGACACTTACTAGTTGATTTAAAAAGAATGGAATTTCATTTTTTCTGATCCGTTGTACTGTAAATATGCGGTATATATTTACTCGATTTTGTTGTGAAGGCATTGAAATTAATATAAACTATACTTGAATAAGAAAAATTCAAGCTTGAGTTAAGAAATTATAATTAAGTATATCATCCAACTATAAATTGCCTTACGGTCTAAAGTTATATTCTTTATTATTATTCTTTTTTCATTATATTCTTTCATTGCTTAATGGATTTAACATTAATGTCAAAATTATATTGCGCATCTCTTATGGAGCATAAAAACACATGTCTGTCACCATATTCGATTAGAAATTATTTCTGAATTTCCATTCATTTGTTCTTTAAAGGTAATAGAACCAGTAAATTAGTAGAAACAATATAAAATAGAATACTTGCCTTTGATATATATCTTGTATTATTTTGCAGGCATATTTATGGTATAAAGTTATATTCTTTTTCTCCTTCTTATTGGTGAATAAATATAGAATACCGATTTAACATTATGCAGTTCTCATGCGTACATTATATAACATACAGGGTTCTCATAACTTTCTAAATACTCCGTCTGAGTCTTGATTCAAAATTACTTCTGAATTCCCAATCCTTTGCTCTTTATAGGAAATAGAACCCGCGAAAAGTAAATTAGTGAAAACAAAAAATGGCATAAAATAGAATAAGTGCCTTTCATATATCTTGTATTATTTTGCCGGCATATTTACGGTCTAGAGTTATATTCTTTTTATCCTTCTCACTGGTGAATAGATATAACATAAATTCCGAAATACTCATGCGTCTCTCTATAAAATATAAATGGCTACACATCCTCGACTTATTCGATTGGAAATTATTTCTGAATTTCCCTTCATTTGCTCTTTAAAAGAAATATAATTCGTGTAATAGAAATTAGTAAAAAATGAACAGCGACATAAAATTGAATAAGTGCTTTTTATATATCTTGCATTATTTTGTTGAGATATTTACTGTCTACAGTTATAATCTTTTTCTCCTTCTCATTGCTGAATGGATATAACATGAATACCGAAATGGTCATGCGTCTCTCTATAAAACATGAAGTGCAACACACCTTCGAATTATTCTATAGGGAATTATTCCTACATTTCCATTCATTTGCTTTTAAAAGAAAACAGAACCTGTGAAAAGTAAATTAGTAAAACTGAACAGAAATACAATGGAATAAGTACCTTTGATATATCTTGTTCTATCTTGTATTATTTTGCTGGCATATTTCAAACAATAAAAGAATTCCAGAAAATAGCATTCTGAATAATTATGCTTCGTGCTATCAGGTTTTAGTACATTTTTTAAAAATCTAAAACAAATTACCTTTAGTAGTAAAAATAATGGAATAATGGAAATTTTTCATTGCTAAAATTTTTTGAAAATTTCTTTTCAAAAACTGATTTCATTCTGAGACCAATTCTTTTGCATTTGGCACTAAAACCAATTTTTATTATTTAATTGAACAGAAAAACATGCTTTCTTCTGAAACGCATCAGAAAAATTCTAATGAAATATCGATTTCTGAGACAAAGAAACTGCGTTGCCTTTCAACAAAACTCTGAAAGAAAGAAGCCTTTATAAATTTTATTTCATTGTAATAAAAATATATTGTTAAATTGGATAAGAGTAATCTCAATTTAGGAAATATAAATGATTCGAAGTAAATTCTAAAAAACAAAATGAATATTAATCAGATAATATTCATACAAATATTTACCTATTCAAAAAAGTGTATTTCATTCTCTAAAATAAGAATGTTTTAATCTAGAAACTTTTATAGATAATTGAGTCAGTTTATCCTTTCCCAGGAATTGTTCGTAAATTCTTCGATATTTGCTTCTTAGAGAAGATTTGAAATTATCCACTAGTATGATTTTTAAGAAATCATGCGAAAACAGAGTTTATATTTTAATAACAATCATATATCTTTAGAATAGTGCCAGATTTTAACAAAATTGATACCTATGAAAATATTTTATACCTATAAAAATATTATAAAAAAATCCCCTAAATTTTGTAATTTACTGTGGTTGTATTTTTCATGGAAATCTCTTAAAACATGGAAACAGCAGCATTTTTTACACCATTATGTGTAATTTCTATTAATAAAATACTTTACCATTTTTTAGAATTTTGATAAAAACCATGTTTAATTATTGGTTTTTGCACACAATTTTTTCTTGTGATTTCTATCAAATTTCCTTGTGGTTTTAATAAATTTGTTCTACTTTTTTTGTATTTGTTATGCAATTAATTTGTGCATTTTCCGAGTGATTATTTTTTCTAATTTTGAATTTTACACAAAAATCTTGTGAATTCGTATGTTTATATCATGTTTTCGTACACATTGTTCGATCAATTTATTGTTCAAAAAATTAAAAGTTTAATAATTATATATTGAGAAAAAGAATTTATTACTAACGCTAATAACACATGCACTGATTATTCCACATATGGAATAATCGTCAATAAATAATATATTCCGCATGTTTTATGAAAACATATTTACACATTTAAGTTGTTTGTTTGTAGCAGGTAACTTTTGAACATTAATCTCTAATGACAAGTTCTGGGATAAAATGAGCCTTTTAAAAAGGGAACAAAAGATTTAAAAAAACTTTCATGAACAGCATAAAGACTTACTTATTACAAGAAAATTTTGATTTCCTTACAGTTCATCAATATGTTTTTATTGTTTATCTATGTTGCACATCAAATATACCTTAGAATTAAATTGGGTTCAGTTTTGAACTTTTGGCTCATTTCTTATTAAATTCATTATTTGTTTTAAATGATTATCAAATATTTTCATTCTAAATGTTGTATATATCAACAAAAGAAAAAAACATCAAGACTGCCGAATGATGAACATATGAACTTTCTGGCGTGCAGTGCCATACGTATCTTAATATCTGCTGTAATTTCCTCATATTCAGAATCACTAAGTCTATCTGAAATAAATTAGATTTAAAAATCACAAGGCTTAAGATCAGTTCAGTAAAACTGCAACAATCTGCATTCAAATCCATTTAAAATTGAAATTATAAATGTTATAGAAATTTTTGTGTAAGAATTCCCATAAAATGTAGGTCATTCCCCAATATGATCGGGGTTTTTTTTTGGAATGTTTGAAATTTAGAAAAAAAATCTTCAAAGAAGTTCCGGCTTTACATCTGGTAATGATGATGTCAAATAGAAATGGCCTTGATAAAACAAATTCTGCTGTTTTAAATAGTATGCATATGTACTAATGATGTATTTCCCCCAACTCATTTTTCTCTATCGATACCTAAACGCTCCTATTTTATGTATGCTTGCTTTAAATGTCTGTTAAAAGTTATTCATAAAATGTCTGTTCAGAAATAAAAAAAGAAGCAGAAGTTCGTAAGCCAAAATACTTGAAGAACTGTTGAGTTAAAAGGGAAATTTGTTTAACTTATTACTACTAAATTTCTAAATATCCCATAAGTGAAAAAAATTATATCGTTTTTCATAGACGTAAAATTATATCCATTTATAAACGCATTGGTCATTGCTTTAATAAGAAATTTATGTATGTGAGGTAAGTAGTGACAGCTAGCTCATTATTATTGTTGAACTTCAGAATCTCCTAAAATTATTTCAAAAGCTTGTATTTTCGTTTTCAGCTTTATTTGCTCATTAGCCGTCATTGGGTGTTCGGAGAAGGATGAAAATGACTAATAATAATGAAAACAAAGAGTGACAACAGGAAACGAATAACTGAGTGAGATATTTGGAAGAAAGCGAGAAAATTCGCGCAATACGCAATAGATGTGGAATAACTAAAGTTGGTATACATTGAGTATAAAGACTTGGCTGCTCTGATTGCAGATCAGATGCTTCTAATTTTTTCTCCTTCCGACTCAAGGTTCGTAGCTGCTCTCTTAATTAACTTTTCTTTGCTTTTATTTATTAGCAATAATTTGTTCCTGGCCTTGCTTTCACAGTGTCTCGGCGGAAACAAACCTGCTCAAATATGCATTTTTTATTTTTATTTTCCTCAGAAGTCAGTCATCGAAAAAAGATGCATCGGTTTTTATAAAAAAAATCAGATGACTAAATTAGTATTGTTATTATTTTAATTATAAGTGTTGGATTATTAATAGGAAAAACTGTTTTGTAAGAATTGTAGGCTAATTGCGTAAATTTGTATAATTTTTGAATGCTGCTCAGTTCTGTAATTTTACCACTGTATTTATAGTGAGAAGTTCCTAATACCTAAATCAGTTTAACTTTTGATTCATTGAATTAACTTAGATATTATGGACAAAATGTGTATCGAACAAAAGAAAACTTAATATTTTATTGGCATAAGAAATTCGGTAAATGTTCGTTATATTCTTTGTTCATTATTGATAAGCTATTTCATATATTTGATTTCAAATTTACAGTGATTTTTTTAAAATAAGGAATTGCGTTTTAGAAAAGCATAATTCTCTTATAAACTTGATTCGGCAAAATGTCTGGGTTACCAAAAAAGCATATTTTGAATTTTGATTTATTTAGATGTACACAACCATAAACCTATATTTGAATATTTTCATGAATATGTTTAGAAAAATGCAAATTTTAAATTATTTACATAAAGTTACACAAAAATTTATTCCATTTTCATCTTTTGTTTTGCATGAAACACTATATAAAAGATTTCTTGAAACCCAGAATTTTTGTCTCAAATGTTGAAATTTCTTTGAATTTTTTGAAAAGAAACGAAATAAAAATAATGAAACTTTGTTATGACATGAAAAGTTTGAGTCATATTTGCAAATTAATTTTGAAATTTCAAGGAAATGAGGAAATTAGTAGCAAAATATATAAAAAATTCTTTATCAGAAAATTAATTAGAGTTATAAGAAAAGTAATAATAAAAAATCTCCGTCTTGTGAAAATTAATGATGAAATTTCCAATAACTTCCAAATCCAATAAAGATGAACCTTCAGTAATTGATAAAGGCTGTTAATTAAAAGAAAAAATAGGTTGAAAACAAAATAAATCGAGTTTTATTTTTGAAATTGTATTAAATGTCTATAAAAATCACAAAAATAATTTTATATAATGTATTGAACAACTTCAGAATTTTTGAAATTCAGGAAATGAGTGACGGAAGTAATATTTCTGTAGATTGATTTCCATACATTACATAGCTGGGAGCATATTAAAAATGATTAGCTCACAGACAGAGTTTAAAAAAAATATTTAATTACGCAATTATTGAATTTCCTGTTTTTCACTTTTTTATAATAAACTTCGTACGCTTTCAAAATTACGTAAAATTTATAATATTTATTTTTATTACATAAAATGAATAATTTATATATAAGACATGCTTCCTAAAATGTTAAAAATATATAAAAATCTTTAAAAAATTTCATTGCCGATATAAATTATCGCTAAAAATTCATGTAAATATTTTATCTAAGAGTGCTGTAATGGCTATTACAGCAAAAAAAAGCTTCTAACTTTGATAAAAATATAATTCATATTATTTTAAAATATTTACGCCGTTCTGTTGATTTTAATATGCATTTCCCTTCTTTTCTGGCAGCTCTTTTAACTTTTACAAAGAATGGATACACTTTGCTATTTCTAGCAAATTTGACAAATTAATTCAATTTAGAAATTTAAAAATGAAAAAATTAGCATTTTTTTAATGTTAATAATATTTTTAAAAATAAATTTAAATCTTTAATGATTTCATATGTAACAAGTGATATATGAAATCCGCTTTGCTAATAATGATTTGTTAAAGTTTAAATTTTATTATTTTGCACGCTTTAATTAATTTTTTTGTCATAATATCAGCAGAAAATCGGATTTTAAAACAAAAGCGGAAATATAAATGCAACTTTAAAGACTATTACCAATAGCTTTAGTGCTTTTCCAAAGTTTTTACATTCTTGTATTATCGCTTGGGATACTTTTAATATTTGTTCAGAATTTTTAAGCTTAAAACAGTTTTAACTTTTTAAAAAACTGATTAAATATAGGGAAATGTTGCATGGCAAAAAATTGATTCTTTGAAATATA
>JAPMOR010123811.1:140458-155490 GCA_026543865.1 Argiope aurantia
TTCAGGGGCTTTATTAATGAATGTTAGGAATAAACAATAAATAAATGCATAATTTGAAATTTTATTACATTCCAATGAGCCTCTTTGTTTATTTGTTTATCTCTTGAAACGCAAATCACTTATTATGTATACAATTGACTGAAGACAGAATACCTCTTTCATGTCCATTCATGCGGGGTGATCTAAATAATTACCATTGCAACAAAAAAAGGAGGGATCTTTTGCAGAAACCCTCAGAATTACGCCTGAATCAATAATAGTATATATCGCTATTTTCTTTCTATTTATCATAGAAAATATGTTCCATCATTGAAATAAATGTAATTTAAGCATAGAATATTTCTACATTCGTGGAAAAACAATAAGCTTCTTACTTATTCTACAACTTATTTATGCAACAAGTTCTTCTTACTTATGCGACAAAAGAGAGACACTTCTAATTCAAGAATATTTTCTTCCTATGCGATGGATATGAGAATAAAAAAAAATACTATCGAGAAATATAGCTTACAAATTTGTATGAAAATTAACTAAAGGTTATGAAAATGCCTTGAAATCTTATAGCAATCCATAAACTGCATTAGGAATAGTACTAAGGGAGTAAATATATTTTCCTCAGTGCAATCACAGATCTTAATACTTTTCAATCTCAGCTTCACCGGCCTTCTTTTCGCAATCAAAGTTAATAGGATCTTAACGAAATAAAATAGTCGATGGATTTACTTTCAAAGAAAAACCATCATTAGCTAAATAAAAGCCGTATTTTTCCGTGATTCTATACGAGTTCATTTCCGGCTCATTTTACGAGAAACTGGAAAACAGTCCCACCATAAGTTCTCCGGAGGAAAATCATCATTAATCTCGAGTGCAGAAAACATTTTAACGGAGACCACCCCAGTCCTAATACCACTCAACCTTGAGGGAGACCCAGAAGCAAGCTGAAGCGTTGCCGGAGATTAAAAAGTGCCTCAATATAGAGAAAAAGGCCCATTGCTCTTACACCCAGTACTCATTTAGATAACACGCCTACCGCTTGTTTCGGCAGTTGCACTCGAAAGAAGCGGACTAGAGTGTTCCTTTATTTACTTTTACCTCATCAATCATAATTGGCCTCAGAGGATCCATTTATAAATGCGTTTCTCCCTAGATTTTTAGCCCGCTCGTCACAAAGAGTATAGCTGCATGTCACACGATTAACGCTTGTCTTCTCTTTCTTTTAGAGCTGTTTGTCATTTCTTTTTAGTGTAGTCGTTTATATATCGTGGAGTGTGGCGGTGGGCTGTTGTCCCTGAAACTGTTTAGATGCTGGCTTATGTGTGTCTTTTCCCATCAAATGATTTATCTACTAATGTTTGAACAAAGCGAAACTTATGTGTGTGTCAAAATGTTAAAAGCTCAGCTTTCAGACATTCTTAAATGAAAACAATGAGTTTGAGATATGAAATGAGCTTTAATATGTCTTTTCCGAATGAGATTGTAAATTTTTCTGATGGTCGTGGCAGCTATCTGAAGGAAATATGTTTATTGGTTTTCTGTTTATATTTTAACTGAGATTGAAATATTTGGTATGCACTTAATTAAATGCGACTGGCGTTGATGTTTTAATTATAAAGTGCGTACTCTTTTTAATCTTTAGGAATGGTGCAGAGTCTTGAAATATTGCCCATATAATATTAAATGAAAAATTAATATACTTTAGACTAGTACTATGAATTAAATATAAAATATTGTCCTTTTAACCTTAGCCTTTATTTTATTTTTTAATTAAATTATTAGATTGTACTTTATTTCAACGAAAAGGTGAATTTATATGATCAAATTAATATCGAAAAAAGCTTTATTCAATGCATTGAAACATTGTTATGATTTTTATGCTTTGTATTATATTAGGTAAAATATAAAATTCAGGAATATTGTCAATACTTATTTTTATTTCTAACAGTCTGGAAAAGAAAAAAAAATATTTTATATTATATTTACCCTAAATTATTTGTTATTTGTCTACCACGAGCATAAAATTAAAGATTTGGAACAAAAAAAATCTTTACTGTTTATTTAAAAAAAAAAAAATTCAGAAACTACGTTTATTTATAAAAACCGAAGTAATTTTGATAAATAATTAGGAACATCAAAATAACTTATTTTTCAGTATAAGATAAGGATCAACATTTTATCATATATAACAAATATACTGTTCTTATATTGAAAAAAATTGTAAAGCAGACCGGTGCAAATTTATGAGCGATGAAAAATAAAGAATGTTTTGGTTTATGTTCCTATTGATCAAACTTCAGGTTCTGCTAGCTTTCAATACTGTTAGAGAATGAAAATTTGCAAAATGAAACTACTGATGTAGTTTCTTTGTATTTTGAACTGAAATAAGATGGCTTGATAAAGTTGTTAGCCTCGAAATATTGCCCCAAGTTCTTTTTACATTTTTCGTTTTTAGCGTTCATATACTTTATTTTTACTTATCTTGGGTCACTTTCTTGATCGTCATGATCCATATTATTATGCCAAATTTCAAGAACCATGGGCCAGTTTGACCAGAACAGAGTTTGAGCATGCATTCCCTCTCCTTTCAGTTTTCATTAGACACCAAAAAGAGAAAGTTTAATGGCATGTATAAGTCCACTTACTAAGGCTCTTGATAGCATCGGTTTGAATATTTGGCTCCAAATTCAATACTGTACTAACAAGCTACTGCGGTGATAAACGTTTGTTGGAACATGTGTTAATTGAAAGACCACTCACATTTTTTAAATGGACAAATTCAAAACGCATTTGCTGAAAATGATTTTTTTTTCAGAAAAATGATGCCATATTGCAAGATAAATCTATTATATTAAATTTCTTCCATGAACGGTAATTTTTTTCGACTAAAATAAAGCCTCTAATACGAAATAAGTTTATGATGGAGTACAAAAATTTCCGATTTCTCGGCCTTATAGTGAAAGAAAATTTAACAACAGAGAAAACAAAAATAGGTTTATTATTAAGTGTACAATGACGAACTATAAGAAAGTTACTTTCAGGAATTCATATATTAACAAAGGTATCTCCCTGATGATTGAAAGATGCGTAGAAAAAGATGAAACATAGTTAAACAATAGTTTTTTTCTGATAGGACAATTTCAGTAATACTGACATGATTTCCTGAAATCACTGAGGTACTTTTGTAAGTATCTTCATAGTGAGAGATCAGGTTAGCAATGCTAAATTAACCTGATAGCTTAAAATTTAAGGATCTGTGCTGATTATGCAGATTATTAGAAACTATTTACAAAGACATGCTATTTTTCAATGATACATTATTTCCACTACATCGTTACTATCCACTGTCCGTCCTGCAATAAGTTTAAATTTAAATCAAAATTGAGAATTTCTCGAATTCAGTGGTGAAAACAGTTCATTTTATTACCGAGCATTATGATGCATTTGACCATTTCATATGTGCCTTTTCTGTTTGCTAAATGCTTAATTTAATTATTAAATGTAATTAAAACGGAGACTTCCAAATGATATTTTAACATAAGCATCGCAATTTTGTCAGAATATAATTTGACAAAATATGTACATTATGGCTTTTTTATATATGCGTTTTATGTGTTAATTTAATTTGTATATTATTTTTCATTAAAAATTACTCATTATTTTTATTTAATTATTTACATTAACTGTCTATTTCTTTATGTCGAAGACTTTTAATAAAGAGTCCTTGTGAAGAGTTTTCGCAATTTAACAGAACTGAAGTCATCAAATAAAACTCCTGAGTGGGCGGACATGCCATGGTATCACGAACACACTTTTCCAAAATACTGCATTGCAACTAATCGCATAGCAAGAATACATTTTTTGAAAAAATAAGAATGGGATTTTGTCACGAAACATATGTGCATAGAATAGGAAATTTGAAATTTTCTGTCAAAATGATATGCGTACACAATTATTTTGCAAAATTTATACAATTGTTTAGCATAACAAAGAAGTAAAAATTTATATAACATTTTATCTTCCTATTGGACTTGTTTAATGCATTTCCTTATAATTTTTGTAACATATTTTATTAGATTCATTTCACCTTTTTTATAGATGATTTTAATTCTCATAAAAAAAGGAAAAGGAAAGATTCTGTTGTGTTTTTACAATTCATATTATAGGATTTTTGTAAGAATACTTTTGGAGATTATTTTTTCTTTAATTAAGGTGATCCAGCGTATCATTAATTATTTTGTTTTAACAATCATTAAATATTCAGGGAATATACATAAACATTAATATTGTTAATATACATGAAATATATATATATAAACATAAAGGAATATGCATAAATGTTGAAATTCTTAATATACAGAGAATATATATGAACATTAATATTGTTAATAAAGAGGAAATATAAATGAACGTTAAGATTGCTATAAACAGGGATAGTTTTCCTAATATTCCCTATACATATTGTTAGTGTACAATACCAGTGAACACAGCGAATATTTATTTGTAAAACTACTCACTATTTAACAGCAAAAACAGCTAGATATATTATGGTAGAAATATAAAAACAAAAAAGACCTAATGAATCCATTTGAATAAAATTATAAAATATTTGATATATATCAAAGATTTTACAATTTTATTCAAATGGATACATTAAGTCTTTTTTGTTTTATGTTTATATATATATATATTATAAATAAGTGTAATAAATACTAATTTAATATGAATTCTTCTTAAGTTTAGTAAAGAGTTTACATGAAATTAAGGATAATGGTTTTGCATTAACAGTCCTAAACTATTCGTTTCTTAAGGTACATAAAGGTACATTATTATTAAGGTTTATTTAAAAGTGTTATTATGTTATTACCCGATAAACATAAACACTAGATGCTCTGGCCAGAAATCAGAATTTCGCATAAAATCATGTTTGTATTGACAATAACAGTTTGAATAATTGAAATGAAATTATTTTCATTTTGATATATTTAAAAGCATCTTTAAAATATTGAATGTCAAAAAACTGAAAAGTTAAAAAAATACGCGAAATGTTTTAAGAAGGCCCTTAATTTTTTTTATATAAGGCCATTAAAATATATTAACTCTAGGTTATAAATAAAAAAAATAGTTTTAACATTTATATAACTCTTTTAAATATTGTATTATAAACTTCCATATAAATGCAATAAAAAGAATTTTGATATAAATATATAAATATCAATATTTTAGAAAAAAAGGATTCTGTGAAAATTTTAAAACTTTTTTATATTAAAGAATTTTATTAGTTGTAAAAGTAAGTTTATGAGATTTCGATTTTTCAATCTATATATATTATACATTTCGGTAATCAAATATAATGTACTTGTTAAATGTCTGTGTAATACATGTCTGTGCAATTCCTCTTATCTCTGATTATAAAAAAGTTATAGTCATTTGTTAATATTTCAAAATTTCGAATAATTCTGCATTTCAAAGTTTTAAGATACTTCTCTAAATCCACTGTTTTCAAAATGGTCCTGGCAAAAATAAACGACAAAATGGTTTGTGAATGCATTGGGCTGCTAATAATATTCATTTATAAGCATTGAGTTTGAAGGTGTATCTGTTGATATTTTTAATAAAAGTATTTCATGTTTCAAAGGAAAAAATGTGGTAAGAAAATTATCATAGGTTATTAAATTATCAAAGTTTTATTTTAATCAAGCAAAAGTGTAGTTACGTATATCAGCTCAATATACTTGTTTGATGGAATCGCTTTCTACATTTAAATTACAATATATTCTATTGCGTTTTTTAAAATTTTATTTCATTAGACTGAGAGCATAATTATAAAGAAATAACTTTTTTAAAGAATTCAGGATGCTCTTATTTCCCTTATAAACTCAGCAACAATTATTGCTGACTATTACAAGCTATATGATGCTTTTTTATGAATTAACGGAAGTGCCATGCCCAATATTCTTGATCGGAAAAATTTAAAAATATATATACATTAAAGAATTATAATTTAGATGCCTCGGTTCATACAGATTTATGAGTTTTTTACGCTCAGTTTTATGAGTAAAAAGGATATATCGATTCTTTAATTTTCGCCAAAATATATTCATTTGCAAGGAAAACTCTGTTCATATACCCACATGGTAATCTTCATTCAAACGTTTAATTTTAGTCCAAATTTAAACTTAAAAATCTATTGTTACATTTTCAACTTGGGTGATCTAGAAAAATCTTAATCCAATTATCTTCTTTGCCTTAAACATTTATTATTGCCAAAATGGATATCTAAGAATTATCTACAGACTTTAAAATCAAAGTAAACAAAAGTTGTTGATATTTTTTTATTTTTGTAGCCTTTACATCTATTTGCACAGTACTTGATGCGAAATTTCCATATATATTAATTCTTTACAAGAGACGTCCTAGTAAAATAATTGCTTATTCAGTTTAAGTGATTTTATTCTTCTAAATTCTTTTTCCAAATTTTTATTCAGATTTTTTTTCTAATATGTTTCACATTTTAGCTAATGAAATATTTTGTAATAAGAAAAGTAAAGTTGAATTTCAAAGAATTGATCTAGATTATTTTTTATTTGTATTTTTTAGAATATTATTTTTAGATAATTTTAAAGATATTGCAGCACTTATTCTGAGTTAGAAAGTTGGCATAATTGAATTTCGCAGTTTTCTTTATTATTCAACTATGGATGCCGTAATTTCTGTTTTTAGGAAGTGGCTAAATTGTCTTTGTTATTTCGCAGTTAAGGTGGGTTAGAAAGATTCCCAGATAAAGGTTGATTCAATTTTTAAATGGAATATACTTAGACAATTTATATGCATCAATAATTGCTAAAATATAATTAAATTTGATACACTTAGTCTCCTTAGTTTCTTTAGCACTAAGGAAAAAAATCATATTAACACAAAAGAAACAGAATAATAATGTAATAATAGTATTTTGCATAAAATTGAAAATATTTGAAATTCTAGTACTCATTAAATATCGAAAGAATATGAATATTAGTCACAGTACAATGACTTTGATGACTATATCACTAATTTCACCTTGAAAAGCACCAGACAATTATTAAAGTTTCCCTGAAGACATTTTGACAGATAAAGGTTTGTACCTAGGGCCTTTTACCAATACAAGTCTTCGACGAATTCTGCGTTTTGTAGAGGTTTCAATAAAAGAAGGAAGTGGCCGTAAACCAAAAAACAAAAAATTCTAAGAGAAATTGCGACTTTAGTTTTTGAACAAGAAATAGCGAATGCAGGTGAAAGCCGTAATGTGCAATCATTTAATAACTTTACATTTTCTCAAAAAATAAATGTACTCGCAACTATTTCTACCAAAGTAAATACCTTACTTACACAATTTTCCCTTATCGGACTGTTTATATTTTATTCGAAAATCGAAACAGCAAACTCTGGAGATGTATGTAGCCAACCAACTCAGTACAATGGATTTGTTTGTGATCTTGTCTATAGTTTCTGTACAGGATGCGTCTAAACATATAGATCATCCAATATTATAATGCAGAACTATAGGCCACTATTACAGATAGAAAGTTGAAGGCATATAACAACAATTCAAAAAATAGTATTTTCATTTTTCTGCATTGTACTGAAATAGCGATTTTTAAATATCGGTACTGGGAGGGTAAATAATAAAAAATACATTTCTCTATTATACATAAATATCAACATCATTTTAAAAAGGAAAGATTTCGTATAATACAATTCAAGGAACTAATACTTGCATCTAAATTAATAGTTTTTGTTATTCGAATGAATATCTGATATCGAATAATTTGTAGAAAATTAAATATCGTAGTAATGACCACAAATTAACAAAAATCGAAAGAAATAACTTGTTCTTAAGACCATTTAAAACAAGTTTCAATCATAACTTTTAAAGTTTTAGGTCATGATTATAAATATTGCGATGTCATATAAAATTTCCGTTTGTACATGAAGAACTATTGACTTCTAATAATTCTAAACTCCCTGAGGAAGCTAAGCGAACCTCAATGCCTCCTCTGTTATTGAACTTATAATTTTTATATTCCAAAGAGACTCTGGTGATCATTTTCTATTTTGACAGAAGATTTTGTAATGCAAAGTTTATATTTGCAACTTTTTTATTTATTTCAAAATCCTAATTAAATTTTATTTCATATACAATTTATAATTTCAAAGCCTCTAAAGCACAACTACTTGCTAAGTAGTTTCACTTCAACCTTAATAGAAGGTACCCTTATCATTTTCTACTTCCGGAGATAAAGAACTTCTCGTTCAGGTACGCCGTGATCTATCCCTTAAATCCACCTATCGGTGATTCACAAAATAGGAATTATAAACGGACTTTTATGTAAATCACTTTTCTTGAAGAGAATATTAATAATTACTTGGTTTCATGGGGTATTTTAATAATAAAAAAAGAAATCTATAAACAGTAAGACGAAGACAGATTCGTCTAGGGATTGAAAATACATTCATTTAGAGAAATATAAAGAACAGGAAATAAATTGTTTTTTCTGCCATGCTTGTTCCTTTTCTTTCTTTCTTTTTTTTTTTTTCCTCTCTTTTTTTTTGACAATTAAATTTGCATCAAAAATATTTTTTTTTATTTCACAGATTTGAATAACTTTGGAAGGTGAAAATGTGTACTATAAAATGCATATTTTGAGTACTTTCCAATTGAGTTCCCCATGACTGAAATAAAAATGGTACTTTTAAAAAAAAGCCCTATGTAAGGATTTCATTTCGGTTTTCAAAGTGTAACGTTTTAGCAATTGCAGCTTTCTAAAAAATTGTTCCTTGCAATAAAGAGATAATGCATATATATTGAACTGTCTTCAAAAATTTAATATTCAGAATATTATAGAAATATAAAAACTTCAAGAATCGCAGTTTTATGATAAAACCTCCGATGAGTTATATTCAACTGCGAATCCTGCCTGAAGTCCATGGATTCGGCCGAAACTTTTACACTCCCTACAATATATCACTAATCCAGTAAGAAATTACTCTAGTTATCATGTTGACATGATTTATGTTTCTTGAGCGAGACTTGACTTTGTTCCCAGTAACCGTGACTGGAAAAAAATTGTGCAGAAATTTTCCTGAAATCGTGCCATAAGAACCATTGCAGTAAATAGTTTTCTTATAATTAATAGACCTAAATATTCACTTTCAGCATAAGATATTGCAGGATATATCCATGGAATTTCCGATACTTTATTTGCTGCACAATATCACGAAGATTTCATAACACTGATGGGTCTTTTTTGTTAATAGAATTGAAATAATACATTTTGCATTTCCTTTACCAGCTACATAGTTCATACACCAAGAAATAATCTTGACTCTACGTCGAAATATTGAGATAAAGTTATATAATAGCCGCATTTGGTGAATATTTGATTTGCTGAGAATGCAAGTTAATTATAACCTTATGCATATTGATTTTTATTTATTCTTCATAAAATAATTGTAAGCATCAAACAAACGTTAATATCATATTATTTTAATAACCTTACATTCTCCTGTTTAGCGAGTGAACGAACCCTCGTCATGCAGATTAATCCCGCGTCATTATAATGGTCTTAAGCACTTAATTGTCTGAATAATATGTTTCAAACTTCAAGTTATCTTTTGTTATAATGTAATTTCACTTTCTGATTTTGCATATAAACTGCCCCAATAATAAACAGAATCTTGCTTCTTTAGTCACCAGGAATGGTTGAAAATCATTTAAAAAATACTTGGTGAACCAATTAAAGCGAATAGAGTTTCAACACCGCAATAAAACTATTGCTGAAAATATTTAATAAACACCTTTGAAAAATTGCGAAATTCAGAATAAACTTACACTACTAATATAATATCAATATAATGTCACTTTTTTAAAAGACAGGAAGTCTTTTTTTGCCATATATTTCCAAAATTTACATTGAGAAAATATAAAAATTTCGGTTAATTTTAATTAAAAAATTCTAATTAAATTTTAGGAAAGCCGTTCGAAGATGCACATTCTACTTGTCTCAAGCATATTTATGAAGAGAGATGAAAATATCTGTCTTGAGCACCTACACACACGTACTTTCCTTATTATTAATAGACTATAGTCGAAAACAAATAAATACATAAAAAGATGATTTTTTTCAACTGAAAAAATCTGATGGTAAATAAAATTTATTTGCCATTTGCACTTCTAGTTACATTTCTTGTAGAAAAAAAGAATGAAAAATTATTCACATTGCATCAGTGTTGACTTTAATAAAGTGATGGGAAAAACGGGCAATTTTTTTTAGCAAATTAGACTTCACTAACCTCATTTGCCCTCCGTCTATTTCCTTTTTTGTCAGCAAGGTGGCGTGACGAACGCCTACACACGTAGGTGGCCAACACGCGTTTTGATCATTAGTTCTAAAATTAACCGTGTCAGCATCAAAGTAGACACAGCTTAAAACCGCCTAATCGTCTCGAAACACCAGCTTTGTCTGGGTTAACATGATTAATCTTTTCGTATTACCAATACTTTCAGAATCGAAAACTTTTAACGTTTCCCAGCGCATTGTTGCTACTAGTAACGGAGTAAGCAATGCCTGAAAACATTATGAATATTTGAGAAGCGGTTTAAATGGAAATTATGAAGAACACGACGGAGGGTTTTATTTTTTTATAATTCATTCGATCAGTTTGGATGAGTGGGTTATTACTTTATTCATTATTTTCTTTTCTTATGTTGAATTTGTTCTTTATCCACAAAAGTAGATTTGGAAGTGAGTGAATGATATTCTTTCAATTTTTCTTAATTACGTTTTAAAGAACGGACAAGGTATATAAACTTTATGACAGAATAAATTATTAATATTAATTGAGAAAGAATTAATATAAAGAAACACTGTGCCCGTTTATCTTAAAAGTTTTTACTGTAAAGCGTAACTTGAACAAAGAGCATTGTTTAGTTTACAAACAAACTCATTCTATTCTACCCAACTGAGCTTACTGTGAATATAATTGAATGAATAACATCATAATAAAAGAGATCTTTCATTGTACCACAACTGCATGCCTGTACATGAAGATTCACATACAATGAAAATCAGCAAACTGGAAAGGAAAATGTGACTTGTGTCCTTTATAGAAAACTTTAGAAAGCCATTTACAACGTTAAAAAAAATGACTGCAGAGGAACTTTAAACAAATATGCACAGGGCGGTACGGTTACATATGGTACTTTTGTTAATAACAAAATTGAAAAAAAAAATGTATATATGATTAAATAAAAAAAACAAAGAATATTAAAAAAGCAAGATAATTAAGATAAAATGGAGCATAACGGGATAGAGAAACGGTTTCAGAAATTAGGATTTAGACTACGAGTTTATATATTCTAACATTTTTACTTGAATTTGTTTATATCCTTTTATTGATATATATATAAATAAATCTTTGTGCGCGTTTGTGTGTGTGCACGAGCATGTATTTAAAATAATTATTGATTTATAAACAGTCTTTGAAAGTGTCATTGATTGTCATAGTCAATTGATAAATAATTGACGATTGAAATGCCTTTTTGGATTCATTTCTTGTGCAGGTATTAATCCAATTGAAGAAATAACACAAGGCAATAATTATATTACGTATGTACTTTATTACAATCGTCTCATAAATGGACTATCTCAAAGAGGCATGCTCCATCAACGGTTTTGAGGCGGTTAATCAGTCATCATTCATTATTTAATGCCGTTTCAGAGACATTTAACAATACACTTTCTTATTTCCAATTTCTCATTGTTATGTTCTTACAGAGTTTCAACTTATAAAAATTTAAATTAATACGTAATCTCTGACTTTTGAATACAATTGTAAAGAATTGATACTGGATTTTATTTAAATGCACCAAATGTTATTATAAATCATTTATTTACTAATACTTATCAGGTTATATTATGTCATTTTCCATTAAAAGAGTAATGTGCTCATGTGTCATAGCATTTAATTCGAAATGGGAATATTTATATATAACATGATGATGAAATTTCAAGCCTATGACATGAGTGTCTCCTTCAATTCATAATGGGAACTGTTTCAACATCGCAATATAAATTGACATTATCCATTTGCCGAAAGTTTCATTTTAGCAACATAAAAAACATTATATTATGTAACATTATATAATATAATTTCCCTTAAACAGTAAATTTATCTTAAGGAATAAAATAGCAAGAAAAGAATATATATATTTTTTTAAATGGATGATTATTTATAAACATCTTGAAGTGATGGTTTTAAGTCATATTAAAGATTTTTTATAAATGGGTGATTAATTATAAGCGTTTATTAAATTGTATTTTAAAATCCTGCAAAAGACGACTTATCAATGAATATTTATTTTGCATTGAGAAATACATTTATGATATATATATATATACTCAAATATTTTCTAAAAAAAGATTTCAAAATATCAGTAGTTTTAAATTGCTTAATATAATTAAGGATAATTTAATAAGTTTTCTATAATTTTTGCCTTAGGTTCGCTGTCTAAGTTGCCTACAATTTAGCCAAACATTGCATTCTATTCTTCCATTGACACCCACAGCTTGTCCAACGCGTTTTTCTTTCAAATTAGGGCGATAGAAAGTCAAATAAAGACTTTCTTTCAGCACACTGAACGAAATTATCTCTGACTCTCAGAAAAAGTCAGCACAAAAGAGAAAAGACGGCGAGACTTTTGAGATCCTAATTTGTGCTAACTCATAGCCTTTAAAATACAACAGCTAAGCCCCAGTTTTCGAAAGGACTATGTAAGAAATCGCGGATTCTTTGCTTAATTTGGCTTCATTCCAAGAAAACTCTACCTCGTCATCGCATTTGCTCATTTATATTGATAGGGCCTCTGTGCGAAATCTTCTCTCCTTTCATCTTTGGTTCTAGCTAATAAGAATCCCCTACTTGTATAAAAGTCTTGTATAGAATATTTGCTTTTCACAAAGAATTTTCATCCTTTGTTGAACTTCTAAAGATCTATAATAATGCTGCCGCTTTTTTCCAGATTATTTTCATTAATATCATTGAAAGGAAATGGTTATCGTAGGGATGAATTATGGAAAAGGAGATAAAATTGTATTTCTTTTTGTTGACTTGAGTATTTGGAACATTGTTTGAAATAATGTCTTCTTTTCTGTTACTATTTATCAAACTATACTGTTAGCGATTTATTCTGATTTCTTGTAAAGATACTCTTTTTTGTTGTTATTTCTTTTTTTAAAATTCTAATTGTTGAAATATTTAGTTGTAATGGAATTTTGCAAGCATTATTGGCTAAAAGAAATGAAAGTTTTTTATATTTTTTTTTCTTTCAAACAGAACAAAATTTTCTTATTTTAATAGTTAAGCAAAAGTTTCAAAAGTATTCGTAGTCTTAATAAAAATACTTGTGTAAAATCCTACCAACGTTTGAAATTGTGAAATTACAAGAAATTTTGTGATTTATTTTATCTTAATATTTAAGGTTTCTTTTATATTTTTTTCTTCTAATAAACATTAATAATCTGATTTTTTTATCCAAGTTTTTTCTGCTTCAAAAAAAATTTATTGACATTAAAATGTCTGAAATTATAAAAGTAATTTTTATTCAAACATCAGTTTAATTTTCTATCAATTCAACATCAATTTTAAAACTAAACGAAGAAGGAAATGTGTTTTTTCAATTAAATGTTTTTCTGAAATGTGTAATTCCTTGTTCTTAAATTTGCAATATTTAGTAGATTGGGATATAATTTACACTTGAAAAAAGTGATTCTAATAATTTTAAATACTTTTGAGAAGGTATAAGTTGTTCATAATGAAGTACAAATTTATTCTATCTGTAAAAAGTAATTTTTCAATAGACTCTAAGTCGTTCTTATTATTTTATGTTCTTAGAAATGATATCTCCTCCTCGTTTAGGGGCGCCTCATATATGAAGATGAGAAGCTTTCGGTATGGTGGTTGGCTTCCGCTATCCTAGTAAGCACAGAAATGGTAGGATTGGGCTTCCTGCTATCTAGGACGAGACGGGCTTCCCATGGGAAACGTTGTACCGTGGCCGGTGATGGCCCTTAAGACTCAACTATAGTTGCCGCCAATGCTGTCTAGGCGGTCTGATCATTCAAATCTAATCCAAATGTCTTTAATTTAGTGGGTAGGAGTAATCAGTGGGGTCATTATTTTATGATCACAATAAAAGAGGCCTTAATTGATTTTATTTTTATTTTTAGAGTTAATCAATTAATATTTTAACTTCTTTCAAGACAAATGGTAGCATCGAACAATGATACTAATTTCACAATACCAAAGAATAATAAAAACAAATTGTCACTAATTTTTCAGACCGAGAAAAAAGTTTAAAGTTTAAAAATGTCGTCTCAAATATTCAGTTCTACAATAAATACAAGAAGAAACATGGACGGAAATTTATATGGTTGAGTAAAAAAGTTTTAAAATTTAGCATTCTTTTTTCCCTATTTGAGGTTTAAAATGAAATCGCGAGCTCCAAGATTTTTCACAGTTATGGATATAAGATTTCATAAAAGTAATAGCTAACATAATTTTCATCATTAATATCTCTCCTTTATAAACGAATAAAAATACATAGGCATTTTTGAAGATGGAGTTAAATCAAGAAATATGTTGGAAATACTGTTTTCTTTTTTCATAAAAATAAATTAAAATGGAGTGGAATTATTTTCAGAAAATACAAAATGAAGTCGCACAAAATATAGACAATAATTGAACATTGGAAATATACAAGTACTTGTTCCGCTTACACATTGTAATTATTGTTTATCCAACATTCTTTACTATTTTCCCCCGTGAAGCTTTTGTTTAATAGTAGCAAGCAGAATAAAAGTGTTTATTGCCATCCACTTGACATAATGGTCTAGTAAACAACATGAGAGTGAGTTAGGAAATGACATCGTGGTACAAAACAGACGAAGAAACCATTTATTAATCAGGTAATG
The DNA here is from genome assembly GCA_026543865.1 of Argiope aurantia. Lineage (NCBI taxonomy): Eukaryota > Metazoa > Arthropoda > Arachnida > Araneae > Araneidae > Argiope > Argiope aurantia. The sequence continues at coordinate 155,464 of JAPMOR010123811.1, forward strand.
TATAGTTGGGGCAAGAACGAAAAAAGT
>JAPMOR010123818.1:0-11058 GCA_026543865.1 Argiope aurantia
CAAAAGATTGGATCTGGAAAACATTTATATTTGCAACCTAAAAACTTTATTTCCCTATGGTCTCAATAGCTCAATAGTAAATTAAATGGGGAAGGCTATGCAGATTTAAACAATAATTGCATTTATAACAAATTTCACATATTTAAAAATTTTCTAAATAAAGATAACTATTCTGAAAGATTTAAAAGAGGTAAAGGAAAAGGGGGCAATTTTAAAATTATATTTGAGGAATTTCAAAATTACTGTTATCTGGAACACAATAGTGAAAACATTCACAAAATTAGGAAATACATTTTTGGTCTCAGAAATAATAAGATTAAATGGTTATTAAATAATAAATTCGGGGAATTAGAGTTTAAAAATTCGTACACAAAATGTATTGTTCTAGATCTAATTAAATGTAAGCTTAACATTGGAAAAAACGATTTACTTTTTAATAATAAAAATAATGTTTACAAAGAATTCTGTGTGATTAAATTCTTGGATATTTACTTCGAATATCTAAAATTGCCCAAAATTGTACATAAAAATAATATATTTTTTCCTCTATCAGATAAAACAACTGTTTCAATAGCGTTTAATTACACTTCAACTTTAAAGAAAAAAATTTGTAATTATAATTACTATGGCAAAAATTTAGATAAAATAAATATTACAGATTGTTACTGTAAAAAAGAAAAATATAAAGATTTTATAGATGTTGATAAAGGTCATATTATTACAGGTAATTTAAAAATTATTGAATCCAACTCTTTAAGAGATTTAATGGGAAGAGGAACAAAATTTAGATTAAGAGAAAAAATAAACCATGAAAAAATCTTGATTTCTATTGGTAATGATTTGGATGTTTTTATTGCCAAATTATCTAGAAAATACCATTGGCCTGCGGAAGGTTTCAGAGAATGGAAGGTGAGAATTTTAAAGGAAATAAAAATAAAAATGAATATTGATTTTGACAGATCTAAAGAACGTGGGATTTATTTTAGTAAAACATTGAAAAACGAAATAAAAAATTTAAAAGAAAAATTTGTTATTACAGTAATAGATAAATCAGCAAATAATTTCTGTTTAATTTGTAAATATTATTATAAAGAACTTTTAATTAATGAATATAACTCTAACGAAACTTATTTGTTAAAGAACACCGGGAAAAAGGAATTAGATAAAAGAATACTAGCATTCGCAAAAAAACCCAAAACTAAGACTTGCTCTCTTAACTATCCTTATTTATTCCCAACAGTTAAATTTCATAAAAATCCATTAAAATTCAGATTCGTGACCTGTAGCACTGGCAGTTATAATTACTATACGGGTAAACATTTCTTTAAATACTTAAAAATTATCCTGGACAAAATAAAAGATGAAGAACACTTTATTATTTCTAGTAACAAAGAAATTCTGGATTTTCTTAAAGATAACAACATTAATAAACTTAATACTTTTGATTTCGAAAATTTATACACTAATCTACCTCATGAAAAATTAATAAAAGTCTGCACTTTAATCTATGACGAATATTTAAATGAAAATATCATTCCTAAAAATAACTGGCTTGAGTTATGTAATTTCAATATTACTGAAAATTACGTTTTTAATGGTATTAACTTTTATAAACAAGTTAAGGGCATTCCAATGGGAACATCTTTCTCAAGTGCTTTAGCCTATATTTTTCTACATTACTATGAGAAAAAAGTAATTAAATATAATTTGGTAAACGGGTGGAGATATATTGATGACCTACTTTTGATTAACTTCGACAATACTAATATTGTAACTAATTGCTATCCAAAAGATTTAATTCTAACAGAAACGAATAAAAATCAACATGAGGCTACCTTTCTGGATTTAAAAAATCGAAATTGATCATGATAAAAGAATAGTTGGCATATACGATAAAAGGGATTAATTCAACTTCAAAATAACAAAACTATGTAACTACCATTCCAATCTAAACTCTAAAATTTTCAAAAATCTAATTTTCTCACAAGTTAACAGTATCAAAAGGGTTTGCAATAATAAAAATTCCTATATTGAAGCATCAAACAACCTCATTAATAATTTAATTAAAAATGAATTTCCTAAAAATTACTGTAATGTCAATTTTTTAATTAAACAAGATATGGTTTGGGATTAATCATTTGGCTTAAATAAAAAGTAGAACTTTCCTTGCATATTATATCACTCAATAGGTGGCGCTGGGAGCTTACAATTTTTACCTAAATTACCGTTAGCTTTGTGTTTTTAATAAGCGGGAATCACAATCGATAACTTAAAATTTCCTTGACTGTTGATGGTATGTTTTTGCCTTTTCGTTTTTTTCTTTAGTGCTTTTTATGGTATTTTTGTGTTTATTGTTTTTTCTGTTATTGTATTTTTACTTATTAGGGGTTTTTCTTCTAATTTGTTGTTTTGTATTTTCCTTTCTGTTAAAATGGTATATCTCTTGGGCCTAATTTCAGGGGATTTTCGGGTCACGAAGGAATCATTATTAGACGTAATTGTCTGAATTTCCTTAACAGAAAAAATCCCTTATTTTGAATCCCTGCCTGAGGGTGACCCTTGAAAAAGTCTTCAGGCCGGATTCTTTTTTTATATTTTTTTATTTGGTTTATTTGTTTTTCCTTTTAACTTGATTTTTATACTTTTGTATATATATATATATATATATATATATATATATATATATATATATTGTCTACCCTAAAGCACCTGAATAATAAAGTAAAACAATAACACAATAAACAATAATACAATAAATATTATTTATACTTCTTCTTTATATATCATTAAATTTCAATGAATGTATTCATTGCCTCTAAGAAAATAAATATTATTCTTTCTATCATTCCTAATTAAACAAGACAGCCATTTTAAATTTCAAACGATATTTCCAGAATCATTTCTTCAGCGGCAGCAACGCGCCAGGTACCAGCTAGTATAATAGAAATACTGAATTTTTTTTATTTACCTTGCAGCTTTGTTGCTACGATGTACTCGTCTTAGAATTAGTGTATTTTCTGGAACAAAAACGCGATTTTTGTAGACTAGTGAGTTTACTTTTTACTATAACAATATTGCTCATAAATAAAAATTCATTGCGTTTCAAAGATTTTGCACCTATTTGCAAATATTGCATCTAAATAAAGATTTGGGGAAGAAATAGGCAAGCAGAGGGATAAAGAGATAGGAAGATGAAAAGAAACCAAGTATAAATTAGACTTTTGGAATCTCCTACACTTAGAAACCATTATGTACTATATTTCGGATTGTACATAGCAATCAATGTCTGCGCTTTACCTCGTTTTGCTTGCTCAATGGTTCCTCCTACTTGAGTCAAAATTTCTTTTGAGATATCTGCATCTCCTCCTAGGCCTTAAGGATTGAAATTCCTAGTTCAAAGCATATTTTTCTACTGAAGAGATGACTGTTGGCTGCCTCGGATCATTTTAAACTGTATAATAATGCCCTAGAATTTTGCTCTGTTTCGAAAAATAGGCATTGAGGCATGGAAAAGATTTTCTGGTAGGATTTTCATAAAATTTTACTTGTCGAAGAATGGTTGAATGAATCTATAATTTTGAAAGAACATACTAGAGTGTAGGTATTTCTAAAATTTGGTTGTATTCTTATGAGAAGGGTAGGATTTTGTCATATCTTTGCATTGATTTTTTTTGCTGTCAAAGGTAGTGATTATGATTACTTTTAGAATGGATAAAGCTACATATGTCAACGAATATGACTGTATTCTTGTGGGAAAGATAGAAATTGTTATATCTTTGCGTTGCTTTTTTGTTGTCACTAGGTATTTATTATGCCTACTTTTAGAATGGATAAAACTATATACATCTACAAATATGGTTGTATTCTTGTGGGAAAGATAGGAATTGGTCATATATTTGCATTGATTTCTTGTTGTCACCAGATATTGATTATGAATACTTTTAGAATGGATAAAACTATATACGTCTACAATGCTAAAATAAACAAAAAGTCGATCTGAAAGTAAATAATAAAAGCGTATAGCATTACTGGTGGATATCTGAATATCCCCTGGCGACTGTCGTACATAATAATAAGTTAAAAACACGAATCGGCCATTTACAGTCGCTGGAATGCAAGGCAAACATGCTCTGTCGCTTACTGACGACAGCTGGAGTTAAATGCAAAATACACAGACATTTCAATAAGGTACACGCTTGTTCGGAAATTTTTGATTTCATTTGCTTATGCGTCTCTTAAAATTGTTCAAAGGAGTAATTTCCTCTTAACTGCTCTTTTTTTTTAAAAAAATATTACATTCAGGGTGTAATAATCAACATTTCTAAAAACATTGTATAAAAATAAAATAAAACTCCTCTATAGCAAAGGTTTGACTGCCTGTTTGCAGTTCTGCGTCAAGTTTCACTTCAAATCAGTTGACAAAAATGCATCCAAAATGCATACTCGGTTTTCTTCACTATCTGATGAAACACGAAAAATCTCATGTGGGGGGGGGGGGAGGTCTGAAAATAAAAATGAGAATGCTTGGGGTTGACGACTTTGCCCAAAGTCCGTAATTTTTTTTACGGGGAGAGGGGGATAATGCTTTTGGTAGGGAGTATACAAGAAAGTTCGGTGAGACCACTCCCGTTAGTTTTCGGGCCACGATGGCCTGGTGGTAAGGTCTCGACAACGGAACTGGAGGGTTTCAGGTTCGAGAACGGATTCTACTGAAGATCCATGGTATAAGCGGGTCTGTTCTTCGTTAATTCCGTCGAGGCCAAATGCCCTCTTGATGGTGTGGTGTGGAAGTTTGGAGTGAGGGTGCCAGCTCAAGTGTCATCCTCATCATCTGACCGAGGTTCAAAAGTATGAGGTCCGTTCCAAAATAGCCCTAGAGTTGCTTTAAAACGGAACGTTAATATAACTAAAAAAATCTTTAGTTTTCAAGTATTCATGCTCATCATCAACATGCAAAAGGTACTTTGCCTGTTGTAGATATTTAGGGTAAAGTAGAACCAGATATTATTTGGGATAAAAAAAATTGGAAAAGAATCGATACAAATATAGAATATCCGGATAATTGAAGAGTAAAGGTTATTTCTTAGAGGAAAAAGCGAAATTTAATTTAATTACTCCAAAAATAAGATTGTTTACATTTTTTATAAATACATAGTGCATTCGAATATCACAACTTGGAAAAAATCAGTCAAAATCAGTTTTTTTCTCTGTCTTAGTTCGTTTTTATATGGCGTTTTCTGTTTGCGGATTATTCCCCCTCCCCACCTCAAAACGATCTCGGTAACTAAATTTTCTATAACTTGAGTCCTCTTGTATTTTCGTCTACTCAAATTTCTAATCGGTTTTCTAGACGGTTTCGTAATATGTCTTGTATTTCCATCTAGGCAAGCATGTCATTAGTTATCTCCATTCTCAACGATTGTCTAATATGCTGACAGAGTCTATTTATTATGGGTAAGTAGAATTTCGTTTATCAAAAATATGTAGATATGAATGAGCTTTTATCTCCTTTATTCTCAAGATTTTGCTCAGAAGTTTAAGGCTTCTTCCAGGTCATCTAGATTACTTGCATTATTCTTATGAAATTCTGAATTAATTATTGTTCAGTTATTAACATGTTCACTACCATGAGCGTCATCCGTGGGTCATATCTACTTTCTAATTTTATCAAACCATCTATGTAATTGGATGACCCTTCTTTACCATAATTAAGAGATAGCTTTGAAAGAGTCATCTAATTAGATAGGTGGTCCGAATATCAGGCTCTATCAGGTGGTCAATACAAGCCGTTTCCATGTCAACTGTTTCCGGTTCAGTTTTCAGATAAGGGTTGGACGTGACTAAAGGTCAATTTCCACAGTCAGGTATTTTGTAATAAATAGAGCCTCTCTTTTCCGGACGATTGTATATTTTATAATATTTCAGACCGTTCTGCAATTTTCTTCATTGACCGTTTCGTTCAACATTACGAAAACAACCGGCCATTAATTCGTTTTCCAATAAATGCGTGATTTCAAAAACTGAAGGTGTAGATGGCACCAAGCATTTGTCCCCTTCAAATTTCCATACTTTTCCTGCGAGATCCAATTTATTCGATACATTTTTAATTTTGACGATGTATTTAGGATGATATTTAAGCATCAGTTTGTCCATTTTGTTTGGCTTATGAAAATTTTAAAGCATCTTATTTCATTTTTTTTTCATATTGGGCTAACAGCCCATTTCAAAGTGTGAAGAAGATTGCATTAAGGGAGGCTTTGTAATTTTGAATCCGCATCACCTCTTCAGAATTTCCAGACGATACTAGAGAAAAAATATTTGTTCCAAGCCACATTTAACACGTTCCTTGCCTTGAATCATGTCCACTATTCGGACCAGTATCAAATGCATACTTCTTTACAATCTCTTAATTCTAGTAGAGAAGATAATATAATTAGAGAGTATGTCTGAATCACAGATGGTTCATACGGTGAACAAGGGAATAAAACAAGGAGATATAGATTAAACTAAGGTAGACAACTAAATATATTACTGTAAGTGTTCTATTCGCATCGAATTCTACAATAAATGAGAACTTTTGCTGTCACCAAAATATGGGTAAAACGGCACTGAACGTGTTAAAATAAAGAAAACCTAGACACAAGTCGCTCTTCAGTAGAATTGGAACTCGAATCCGTAACTGACTAGACTCCATGTAGATCTAACCAAGGTCAATTTATTTATGAGGATGAAAATCGCAGTATTTGAAGGACATCGAAAAAGTTGACATTGAATTACCGGTCTATTTTAATCACATATCCAGATTTAGTTTATAATTTCGAGTTTAAACTACAATAGAATCCGAAAGTGTTTTATTGACTAGTTGATTATATTAATTTTGATGGGAAAAAAACAAAATATGTTAAGAGATATCTCCTTTGTTTTCAGTAAAATATAAGAAAAAACCATATAAAAGTTTAGAAAATTTAGTAGTTTAGTTTTAGAAGATATCAATTTCAGTTACGTAATTTTTATTTTTAGTAAAAATGTATATAAAAACACAAATAAAAAAAAGATCAATGCATAAATTGTGTGCGAGTTATGAGAATTTATTTCGATCATCTTGTGATATATTAAAATTTATTTTCATAAAAAATTGTATTAAAGATTCTTAGTAGATGCGTAAATTAAAATCATATATAAAAACATTGTTACGAACAATAATCTCGAATAATATTATACCCTATTTAATCTTCCTCTTAAGAGCGATGATCGCAATGGCTTAGTGGTAGGGTCTCAGATTTTGGATCGGAGAGTTACTGAATCAAAACAGATCCCATAGAAGTTGTTTGATATATGTGGCCTATTGCACGCTAAATCTGTCGTCAAAAGATAAATGTCTTCCATTTATTCTCTGGTATGTTGAAAAAGTTCGGAAAGGTAGAGCCTCATCGTCTGACCAAGGTTTAAAATTACGAAGTCTTTTCCAAAATAGACATTGCATTGCGTCAAAATGAGGCGTTAATATGTTAAACTACCATTGACGAAATTTAACTGAGGCGTGTACTTCACACTTTCTATCTAATTAGATGATCCCTTCTCCGCTATAATTACGAAATCCAAGAAACGAAATCATGTGTCTGTTTATATGGCTTAGTACTGTTGTAACGGGGTGACTGGCAGTAATTAAATAAAAGACGAGGTCATGTAATTAAAAGTTGAGAGTCAAGGTAGCGAACATGTTAATGCAATTAAATTTAATATTATGAGAGACAAAAATGCTAATATATCGAAATATTTTTCTGGTCAAGTCATCGAAATTTTTTTCTGGTCTTAATTAAAAAGAGTTAATTTCCTATCAACTATATCAATCACTTAAATTGACTGATTTATGAAAATTTGAATATCACTATTCAATAAAAAAAGGATAATTTTAGATTTTCCATCGAACGTTTCAAAGAAAATACGCCAATCAGCGCGCAGGTTTCTCAAGATTCATTGGCCTAAGATTATGAAAATGTTGAGTTTTTCTAAATTTTTAACATTCAAAACTTCATAAATAAGTCTTAGTTGATCGTGGAAAATAGAAACATTCATTCATTTATTTAAAATTTGGTGTCTCCAGAATATTTCACAGAATATGATACCTTCCTGCATTAAATTTAGACTTCATAATTTTTGAAATATATTTATATGTCGGAACAAAATATTATTATTGATTTCATTTCAATCCTTTTGAAAGCAAAACTAAAAACTGAATTTTATGCTGAATCTGAGAAGTTTTTGTTGAATTATTCTTTGAGATATTACATGAATTATGAAAAATATCATCAAATAAATACCGAGTGATTCTGTTTGCAATACTCATATTCAATAATAATAATAATAAATAAATAACAATAAAGATGATAAATAAAATAAAACGCTTGGTTTTATTAAAAAATATCTTTATATTAATTGCAATTTCATCATTTCCATTTTAAATTAAAGTTGAAGTTCTACCGGAAATGACAACAAATTAACAAAATATATATAGTAAATTGAAGGAAACGATCTAAACAACAGTATAAGTTTGGTATGACTATCAAAATTTGAAGATTAAAAATGTTTTCTTTCAGAATCTATTAAGAGACCAGTTACTTAAAATATTTAATTGAAAATTGTAACGAGCGGTAATATTGGCGAACCGGCTGGTCGCCAAAGGCGGCTGGTTATACATATTTCAGATGTATCCGTTTAATAAAATAATATTTATTTTCTTAGAGGCAATGAATACATTCATTGAAATGCAATGATATATAAAGAAGAAGTATAAATAATATTTATTGTATTATTGTTTTATTTTATTATTCATGTGCTTTAGGGTAGACAATATATATATATATATATATATAATATTCCATCTTCAACAAAAGCAAATAAATGTCTCAGCTGTCCGACGCGTAAGCATCCAACATACAAGTGGCCATGTAAAAAACATGGATTTTCTAGGTTCAATCCGCACACTTGAAATGATTGACCTTGCACCTTGTTAATGGTCATCAAGAATGCAAAAAGAATGAAGAACTGCAGTCCTTTGGAATCCAAATTTCCTTCACAATCGGGTGAACGGTACGGCAGCGCATAAGGTACGAACAAACAGAAATTCATTTTTATATATTAGATTAGAAGATATGCCCATGGTTGTTATTCTATTAACAGTCTCTTAAATCCGATTTTTACAGTTTAATCAAAAGTTGTAATAAAAAAATCTTATGCACATTCGCAGAATGCTTAAAAAATGAAAAAGAAAAATTATAATTTCTAGCGTATTTTAGATATAAATATATAGTAACAGAAAAAGTAAACAATGAAGACACGGAATTCCACAAAAGTTCATGAACTGTCAAATCAAAATTAATCGGTAAAAACTGATAGAAGTAAATAATGTTGTATGAATAGAAAAAAAGTGCTTTGCGAAATACAAAATAAAAAAAAAAATTCTGAAAAAATAGAAATAACTTCTTGCTGTCCCTGACGTGAGAATATAGTATATATCATATAATCATAAAAATAATCATTTATTATATAATCATAAAAATTAAGTAACCAGTCATATAATCATAAAGAAATGCAGATCTCAGATCATTGATCTTTGCTGCAATACAGCATAAAAAATGCAAATAAAATAATTCCATAACTAATTTTTATCTATATTTACTTTTATTCCTGTATAAAAAAACTGTTTGAGTTGCTAGACAACAATAGGAAGTAGTGATTTCGCGTCGGAGGGGATATTATTAAACTCAGACCATCGAAAGAATTTTTTTTTCCTTTTACACTTAGTGAATCATTTTATAAAACTCAGAGAATTACTGTTTAGTTTGAAAGTGAAACAACGCTTCTTCATTTCGCTCACTTTCTTCAGATCTTTAATCCGGTTCTACCTTCACGGAGATAACATCGAATCTCACAGGGTTTGTATTTTAAGAGATAATGTTCAATTGGATACTAGATTGGATATTTAATACTTAGTCAATTCTTTAATACTTATTTCAATTGGATAATTTAATACTTAGGAAGAGATTTTTTAAAAAATTATCAAAATTTAAAATATCACAAAAAGTTCGGATAATGTTTGGGATAATGACCTATTGTAATTCTTCTCAGGATTTGACTTCAGGAAAATTTTTGCTTATCTTCTCCTATCAATGATCCTACGAGAGATATGCTGTAGCGAGGATGAAAATCTTGGGAAAATTCGTAGATGGATCATTTAGCTATAAGAAAAGAGGGAAATGGTGGTGAGGGGTTGAAATTTTCATTTCTCTGCAGTAAGTGAATGTACAAGTCTCACTTGGTAGAGTTACGGTTCCGAGATTCTTTCCAAAAGATTTGATCTGTATACAACTTAAACAACTTAACCTATGTAAAAAAAAAAAAAAAAAACCCTGAATTGAGCCTACACAAAAAGGAATGCATCTCTGTCTTCCTGAGGGTCTACAGGATATTTTTAACAATATACAGTATAGTCGCTGAATTTATATATGAGAATACAATTGAGGTCAAAATACCGTTCCAATCTACGTGACATTCCATAGAGATCTAAACAGAATTTTTAACACAATTTTATTGAATATTTGGGTTTTATAATAGGAACTTATGTAATAACGATGTAGAGGTGGTTTTATGAATCAGTTTTTGGGAAAGCACTACATGGCTGCAATTAATAAATAAGTCTTCAGATTAAGATATCATCAATTAAACATTTTAGCCTCTGATTAATTATCCTTACGCTGATTTAATGTAAATAGCAAACTGCGTTATTAAATCCCAAGAGAAGAAACATATTTTGCTTAGTAATTTTATTAAGATATTTTAAAGATATGGTTAGATGAACTTTTATTTTTCAGAAGTTGCTCGGTTGGAACCACAGATAGTTGTGTTTAAATCAATGGTACTATTATCCTGAAGAAGAAAAATGGCCAAGAAGGCTATTATAACTACCATTAGTCTTGATAAATTGGAACAAACTAAATAAAAAGAACAATAAAAAGACATTAAAGGCATCAGATGTTAGTTCAGAAAAGAACAAAAACA